>CM035417.1:82967227-82969727 GCA_020310875.1 Ceratopteris richardii | reverse complement strand
TGAAGTAGGAATCAATATTGAGTCAGACAATCACAATAGAGTTTTCATTCAAAATTATACACTCATATGCATACACATACTCCTACACACACATACATATACTATTATGAAGTACGAATCAATGTTGAGTCGAACATACACTACAACATATCAGCCGTATACTGAGGCTTTTACCGAGGAAATTGAATGGGTGCATTTTAGCCCCGAAGTCGATGTAATTGTCAGTACATGTGTCGACATTAAAGTGCCGGTATGGGCATCGGTATAAGTGTCAATATGAGCATCGGTATGAGCATCGGTATAAGTGTCTGTATAAGCGTTGGTATAAGCATTGATATTTTCGACGCTCATACCGACAATATGTCGATGCCTATATCGATGCCTGCTGGGTGTACCATCGCTTATATTGGCGACACTACTGGGAGTACCATCGCTTATATTGGCGACACTACTGGGAGTACCATCGCTTATACCAATGACCATATCTGAAAATTTGTTTTTGGGCAGAGTGTGGTTTCTTTTGCTATAGCAACATTACCATGATGTTGCTTAGCAAAAGACAATACACTCTGCCCAAAAAAAAACCAAGTACATGTGAATCGTACTCTAATAGCAACCAAAATATGATTTCATAAAACAAAATACTATCGGACACAAAAGAGATAATCAAAATGAACCATGAACCATGAACCATGTACAAAAAAAGTTATATATTTCATAAATGAAGCATGTACAAGAGTGTGGCAAACCACTATCATATATGGGGGAAATACAAAATGTGACAAAGCACTGCCATATAAGAATCAAATACAAAATTCTGGTGCACCACTGTCATATACAAGCCAAATACAAAATTGTGGCACACCACTATCATACACATGCACAGAATGATCGAAACATCCATATCAGTAGTCTTGCAACAAAGAAAATTCATGAAATGAGATAAATTCATATGGGATTTGCAAACAACAAGTAAAAACCAAGTTTATAAATTCATCACCTCATCGCAAATGCTCCCATGAAACGAACGCACCGTGTCCCTCCAAGTCCTCCAATAGTGCAGTCAATCCATGATGATATCCATAAGACTCCTCCATTCGTGTTGGAGGACTACCCATTGCCACCTCTTGCAACAAATATACAGAACATTAGAGGAACATACATGAAAAGCTTAACACAAACAAATTCAATAAATCAAATGGAACTTACAAACTCGTGATGCATCGTGTCATATCGGCCGCTGCCCAAATGTGACGGTCCAACCGTATCTAAATGTGTGGCTATGGCATCTGGCTGTTGGCGATATCAGTCAGGATTCTGCTACTCCTCGTCGCAAATCATATCCCACTTCTCAACACCTAACCATACAGGCTTTGGTAAGCTTGCTGTGAAAGCATCACGAGCTTCGGATCGTTGATGGGACATAACTTCACGTGCGGTGTGCAGAATCCACTTTGAACTGACAAGAGGCTGCCCATGTGCTGGCCGAAACTCTTGATAAATCATCTCTGTGATATAATTTTTCCTATCCTTATCTTGATCACTCCATTTCAACATGATAGAGTGTCCAAACTATATGGAGCAAAGTTGTCATATACACGCACGCATGGCCTTTCTGACCGCATCCATCATCGAAGCTCCATCACAGATATTATGCACCTTGGAATCATCATGTCATGAGCACCCCAAGGTGTACATGGTGTTCCACGTGGTGTACCACGTGGCATACCTACATCTAAGGTACTCGCTCTAGGGGTTGAAGTGGGTGATAAAACGTCCGTCACATTGCCTCCACAATAGTGGCCTCCTCTAGAGCTACCTGTCCACTCCTAGAACCTCCTGCTCTAGAGCATGACCTTGACCTAGAAGATGGGCCAGCACCTGTATCACGTTGAGGTGTCGAACGCATACATCTACTACTAGAGCCAGTAGGGGATGGCTGAAACGATGGTCGTGGTGGAGTCATAAAGCTAGGACACATACCTCCAACAGGAGTAGCACCACCGACAGGAGACGTTAGTAGGAGTGACACCGGCAAGAGTGACACCGGTGGGAGTGAGGCCCCCAAGAGTGAGACCGACAGGAGTGAGGCCAGTAGAAGTGAGGCTGGGGGGGAGTGCTACCACGAGCGATCTAGTACTATGACGCAGCGGCCATATATGTGGGAGGTACCTAAGATATGAACTCTATGAATTGCTCCTCTGTCATGGAATGTGGAGTGAATGGAGGACTATCTCCCATCGTTCTCTCTAACAAAAGAACTCAGATAATTAGCATATGATAACAAAGGTAATATAGAGAAATGGTAGTGTACAAAAGAACATAGCAAAAAAAAAAAAAAAAGTACATACAAGTGTTTGATTCAAAACTCCTCTTTTCTAGCATCCTCTTGGAGATCCGATGCACAGAGAATATCTATCTCTATATTGGCCATGGTGGGATGTTATATTTGACCAAACATGCAGGCCATGTGCTCCATGAAGAGCTGCATAAACCAAAT
>CM035417.1:82937227-82962227 GCA_020310875.1 Ceratopteris richardii | reverse complement strand
CAGTGTAAAACACGCACAAAATGTTGAGTTTTGCTCTTGGGTTCCTAGTATGTTTAAAACACGACCTCAGTATAGGTGTCGGTATGATCGTCCGTAATTCCCAGCAAATTACTGACGCTTATACGGACGCCTATTTCTACGGTCGCAAAACATACGGACGATCCATTTTAAACGGTCATACTGACTGTCAATTGATCGTCGGTATGTTTAAGTGCATTTTTCCAATGTCTATACTGATGTTGGGAGTGACCGTTGGTATAGGCAGCATCGGTATGCCCCTCATATGTTGTAGTGATAATCTACCTACATCTTTCAATAATAAATTCAATGTATCACAATAGATTTTAAATTCTTAATCATATGCACATACACTTACACATACTATTGTGAAGTAAGAATCAATGTTGTATCAGACAATCACAATAGATTCTAAATTCCTAATCATATGCACATACATTTACACATACTATTGTGAAGTAAGAATCAATACTGAGTCAAACAATCACAATAGATTTTTCATTCACAATTATCACTACAACAGATCGAGCGTATACCGAGGATTTTACCGAGGAAAATGAACGTGCCTATTTTTTCCTCGACGTCGGTATAGATGTCGATATGCGTGTCGGTACTAAAGCGCCGGCAGGAGCGTTAGTATATGCATCGGTATAAATGTCGGTATATGCATCGATATAAGCATCGGTATAAACATCGGTATTACTGATGCCCATACCGACACCTCTTCTGGATGTATCGTCGTGTATGCCGTCGCTCGGTGGGTGTGCTTATTTCGATGACATGACTGGGATTAGCATCACGTATATCGACGACCATATCTGCAAAATGTTTTTTGGGCAGAGTGTGTTGTCTTTTGCTACAACAACATTACCATGATGTTGCTTAACAAAAGACAATACACTCTGCCAAAAAAAAAACCGAGTACATGTGATGTGTACTCTAATGTCAACCGAAATATGATTTCATAAAACAAAATATTATTGGACATAAAAGAGATAACCAGAATGAACCATGAACCATGTACAAAAAAAGTTATATATTTCATAAATGAAGCATGTACAAGAGTGTGGCAAACCACTGTCATATATGGAGCTTTTACAAAATGTGGCAAAGCAATGCATTGCCATATAAAAATCAAATACAAAATTTTGGTGTGCCACTGCCATACACATGCAAAGAACGTTCCATATTAACAGTCCTGCAACAAAGAACATTAATGGAAAAACCACTAGTGGACACACGAGTGTCATAGCAACCAGCCCAATCTGAGTCAGAAAAAGCATGCAAATCTGGCAGTAGTGATCCCCCCTTGGGATAAAACAACCCAAGTAGCCGAGTACCACTCAAGTAGCAAAAGATGCGCTTAACCGCCTTCCAATGCATGACTCCTGGGCAATGCATAAACCTGCTCATCTGTGAGACAGCAAACTGAATATCTGGCCGAGTAATGCATAAGTAAATCAAGCATCCAATAGCGTGCTGATAGAGAACAACATCAAATGCATCTCCAACATCATGAAGACTCAATCGTAAACCTGTCTCCATAGGAGTGGCAATAGGCTTACAGTCTTCAAGGCCAAAATGCTGCAATAATGTGTCAATATATTTCGTTTGACACAAAGCCATTCCACCATCAACTTGCATAAATTGAATGCCCAAATAGTGATGCAAATGCCCCAAATCAGACATCTCAAATGAGGCATGCAAATCAGCCTTGAAATCAGCAATATGCTTCTCAATAGGACCAGTGAGTAGCATGTCATCAACATAGACAACAATGATCAGAAGCACATCATTAGCACGCTTAACATATAAGGTGCTTTCACTTGGACCGCTCTCAAAACCATGTGCAACTAGATAGGCATGCATCTTCTCATACCAAGCACGTGGTGCTTGCTTTAAACCATATAATGCCTTCTTTAACCTGCACACCTGGTTTTCATGCCCTTTCTGCACAAAGCCACGGGGCTAAAAAACATACACTTCTTCATGCAAGTCACCATTCAGAAATGTTGTTTTAATGTCCAACTGATGTACATTCCAACCATGATGGGCTGCAAGTGCACAAATGCTCTGAACAGTAGTCGTACGGCATGTAGGTGCAAAGGTCTCATCAAAATCAATGCCTCTTTCCTGCGCATAACCCTTTGCAACAAGCCTAGCCTTATACCTGTCAACTGTACCATTAGGTTTACGCTTCAGCTTGTATACCCACTTAGTGCCAATGGCCTTCTTGCCAGGAGGCAAGTCACATAAAGACCATGTACCATTCTTCATTATAGCATCATATTCAGATTGCATAGCAGCCATCCAATTTTCTGAATTATGTGCTTCATCAAAAGAAACAGGCTCATTCTCATCACAGAGACTAGACGTAGCCATAGCATAGCAATCTGATGCAAAGGAGGCACTATGAGAGTTTGAACGAGTACTATGACAAAGGTGCATCTAATTTGTTGTCACGCAAAGTTTGCACCAGCCATTTTTGCATAGTTTTTGCCTGCTCAATATCAGCTCTCTCATCAACAAGTGCATCATGCAGATCTGCAACATAAATGGAATGATCTGCATCATCATATGAAACTTGCAAAGGTTGAGAAGTGGCCTCATTAGGACCAGCACTAGACTGTCCACCTGTAAAAAGAGGCATCAAACTATCATACATGTCTTTGGAGCTAACAGATGTCTCCTTAGTACATGAAAGCAATGGCTGAATAGCATCTTCCACAAAGACAACATCATGTCTAACCAGAATGCGTTTAGTTTGTGGATGATACAAACGATAGCCTTTACTTTCAGAACTGTACCCAACAAAAATACATTTTATTGCCTTATCATCCAATTTTCTGCGATGTTGTTCAGGCACTAGTACATATGCCAAACAACCAAAAACACACAGATGAGCAACCGATGGCTTGCGGTCATGCCAAGCCTCATATGGAGTGATAGACTGCAACGCTTTAGTGGGACACCTGTTCAGTACATATGCTGCACACATGACAGCCTCAAGCCAGAAACTATGTGGTAAAGCCTGACTTTTGACCATGCACCTCGCCATCTCCATGAGTGACATGTTCTTTCGTTCAACAACTCCATTCTGTTGAGGTGTATACGACACTGTACACTGGTGTTTTATCCCACATTCAGCCAGAAATGCATTAAAATCAGAAGACATATATTCCCCCCCTCGATCAGAACAAAGGGTGCCCATTTTACATGCTGACAGATTTTCAGCCAAAACCAAAAACTGTTTAAAGCACATGAACACTTCGGACTTTGCCTTCAATGGATATACCCATGCATGCCTGGGAAAATCATCAATGAAAGTCACGAACTAAAGATAATATCCAAAAGAAGGTGTCTGCATAGGACCACAGACATCACTATGTACAATCTGCAATTTCTGAGTAGCCCGAACTGAACCATCTTTTGGAAAGGATGAACGCTGCATTTTGCCCAAAATACAGCCTTCACAAACTCCAGGTGCTTAAGTTTGGGCAATGAGGACACCATTTCAGATTTCTACAAGCATAGCAAACTAGCAAAATTCAGATGACCAAAGCATGCATGCCAAAGCTTTGCATCTGACATAGCCTTAGAATCATTTACTGCACATGCCAAATCATTTACAGATCTTTCATAGTCTATGAGCTTATACAACCCATGACATAAAATGCTAGAAGCAATAATCACATCGCCATTTGACAGATCATGAACTGTACACCTGTCATCAACAAATTTCACAACCAAGCCAATCTTGGCTAATGCAGAAACTGATAACATGTTCTTTTTTATTCCTGGCACAAAATAAAGCATCTGACAAGGTGAAAGAACTACCATCAGCAGTAGTCAAAATGATCTTACGAACTCCCATAACAAGATAAGGGGAGTTGTTGATGCATGTAACAGTATTCCCTGTAGGGACAGGCTCGAGTGAAGAGAAGAAACTGTGCTGCGAGGTAATATGTTTGGTCGCCCCACTGTCGAAATACCAAACATCTGAGTCTACTGCAGACATGCACTGCATATGAGAAGATGGGTCAAAACTGCAGACAGTAGTAAACGCCCATTCTTCTTCCTGCACAAGATTTGCATACTCTGTTTTTGGTGTAGAGACCTCTACAACAACCATTCCAGCCTCTTTCTTCTTTGCCTCTTTAGCAGCAAGTTTTGGACAGTTCTTTATGATATGATCATTCCCTTTACAGTACTTACAAAACGATTTCTGCTTTTCTGATTTCTTCTCATCTTTATCTTCCTTCTTTGAATATGCAGAATTAGCAGATTTCTACTTACTAGTTGAAGAGCTCCATTTTCCTTTGCCCTTCTGACTAGCCAGGAAAGCTTGATCTGCAACTCGCATAATGGATCTGTTTTTCCTGGACTGATCTTCCTGCAACAGAACAGAGACTAACTCCTCAAATGATAAGGCATTTGGATTGCCTTTCATCATCAACCGAAGAGTAGAAGCAAAACTCTGATATGAATCAGGAAGACCATTCAGAACGGTCTGCACAAGTGAGCTATCTGGTATAACCTCATCAGCAAAAATCAATTGTTCCTTCAAGTCTTTGATCTTTGTTAGGAAATTGTCCATAGAATCATCTTCATTCATGTGCTCACTTTCCAACTGTTTTCGGAGGTAAGCAACACGAGCCTCATTCCTAGCTTGGTACAATGTGGTAAGTGTATCCCAAGCATCCTTAGCTGTTCTAAAAGAGCGAATGTGAGGAATAATGGCACGTTTGATAGACAAAGCTATCAATGCACGTGCCTGGGCATCTCTGCCATCCCAGCAGATCTGCTCTGCAGTAGGTGCAGTAGAAAGAGCAGCACGAATAGGAATCTTCGGAATATCATCTTCGACACCATCTTCATCAGCTTCAACACCTGTATTTGCAGTACCTGTAGTCAGAGGTGTAACAGGACGTCTTTCAACACCCTGCACAATGTTCCACAATCCTTTTGCAACCAATACATGTTGCATCATATAATCCCATAATGGGTAGTTGGTACCATCCAACTTATCCTCAATAGCCAACATACGGAATACATCACTGCTTTTAGCCATGGCCGGTGACTAAAATACCTTGATGCAAAAAATTGACTGTATCTCAAAAAGTTGAACAGAACTGCCCATACGAATTCTGCTAGACTTGTAGCAGACTTCAAGACGCTTATACTGGCAAATAGAAACTGGTATATACCTTTGGCACAAAAAGACGAAATAGCCTACACAAGCGCAACGATAGTGCGTTCGGAGGCCGAAATGAGCTCAGATCGCGATTTCGGCACCACATAGCAAAGCTGTTTTGATCTCTGAAACACCTTGAGTATGCTCACCAAATTTCGTGCAAATCTGAGACTGCAAAAGGAGGAGTGTCGACGGCACCCTAGATGAAGCGACGACCTGCTCTGATACCAATTGTTGGAGTACGAAGAGCACAAGGAAGAAGTAGAAGCTTGTAGCACAAACACACAATACTGAATGTATTACTAGAGAATGTACAAAGATAAGTAGCCCATTAGGGCAATAGGCGTATATACAAGCTGGGGGAAAAAAACCTCCTAAAGAGGGAAAAAAATGCCCCGGTGTCCTAGTGTGTTCACACACATCACTACCTAAATATATCAAGAGTTTCAAGATATCTTGAACCACACCACAATAATCTAGCTGGCCTTCTTGAGCATTATCATCTCTTGCACTCGCTCTACTTTTTTTCAAAAAGTTCACCATCATCCCGCTATCAAAAGTAGACCTATTTTTATCGATTCGTGCGATCCGAAAGTGTCGTCCATGAGACCATAGTGCACCGTATTTAGTATACTCTCAATCACATCCCTTTGTGAGTTCTTCTTCTTCTTCAGAGATATCTTCACTCGCTTCCTTTGCTTGTGAAACCGCTGTATCTAGCCATTTGCTCATTGGAAAAGGTGGAAGAGGCCGAAGACTTTCTGGAAGAGGCAAAAATCAAGTGGAAAGATTCCTTAAAAAATGAGCTTTGTCCTTTGCATTGGTTTCCTTGGCAAGCTCATACCTTTCTAACCACTTCTGCATAGGCTCAGAGTTAACTATGCAAAACTTCATTGCCTTCTCTCTGAAAGCTGCATCCATTCTTCTTTGCAATCCTTTACCTTGTGGTTCATCGCCTACGAGACGAACATCTTCATCATCGCTCCATAAGCGAGGCATTTCGAGATCCGACATACGTAGAAACTCAATTATGAATACAAGAGACTCTTGTACAAGCCATCCCTCTGCCATGCTACCCTCTCGACATGCTCTCTGTCGAACAACCCCTTTTAATGTCTTCATAAAGCGCTCTAAAAAGAACATCTATCGACTATGGACAGTTCCTGCTATTACAACTTCATCTACCACATGAACCAGTAAATGATGTTGAATAGTGAGAATACTTGTGGGAAAGTATTTCTCTACCATACAAACAGCCTCAATAGCATTGAGTTTCGCACTCTCTATGCTATCTTTATTTATCTCTTTAGAAGAGATCCACCGTACTAAAGAACTAATTTTATAAATGGTTCTTCGTACATCCTCCGAAAGACAATCTTTTAGGGCTACAGGGAGCACAAACTGCAAAAACTTGTGCCAATTATGAGACTTGAGCCCTCCAAGATTGTCGTTTCGTGTGAAAGCAGTCTTTAGACACCTCATGCATCCAGTAGGTGTTCGAAACTCTGAAATTGTTTTCTTCACTTGTTGCTCTTCCATCCTGCGAAGCACCCAAGGAGTTGTTGGTAACGATACTATTCCGTTGGGCTTAGTAATTGCCCACAACTCTTGCATATGACCTCGCTCTTCTAAGTCCTCCCTTTGTGCTTTGCTTTCTTTCTTTCCGATCAAAGTTTTCCAAAGAATCTCTCCCACATATTAAAATTATGCATCGGGTCTACCAAATGATTGATCAACAATTCACTCCAATAAGGGAGTTCATGAAAAATGGACAACCGTTTCATGCCAGCGACTGGATGTTCTGAATCCCATAGTTGTTTCCAATTGCTAGCTATCATTTGGTGTTGCGCTTGTCAACCAATTTGTTCTTCATGTAAAACATGTCCATCAGGCAAATATCTATGGTATCCTTGATAGACAGTTTTACGTAGTGCTTTGGAATAGCGTGCTTCGAGTCGTGGTCCGCATAAGGGACAAGCATGGTAACCCGAAATCGATAAACCTAAACATTCACCATAACGAGGCCAATCATGCATCGTCCACATAAATATGCCTTGCACTCGCACATGTCGTCTTCTTGTAGGTTGAGACATGTCACACAAAGTAATCCCATCCCATAAAATGCGCAGTTCTTCCACAAGTGGTGCAAGATATACATCCATTTTTTCTACCTTATACTCACCTGGTACAATAAGAGCTAATAATAAATGACCTTTCTTTGTGGCCAGCCATGGTGGGATGTTAGAATTGACCTAACATACAGGCCATGTGCTCCATGATGAACTACGTAAACCAAAAGGATTCACTCCATCCATAGCTAGGCCTAGAAGTATGGACCGAGGCTCACTAGCAAACTCTGGCCACTTACTATCTATGTGCTTCCAAGCATCAGAGTCAGCAGGCACTCACATTACACCATTTGTAGACATGCTCTTTGTATGTCATGACATTAACTAAGCTATAGATTTGCATCGAAACATGTTCTTAGTTCGTGGAATGATAGGAAAGTGGCAAAGAACCTTTGTAAGGTCTTCTCTAAATCTATTTGCTCCACACTTTGGACATACGTGGAGATGCTCATACTCATTCTGAAAGAGGATGCAATCATTCGGATAAGCATGAATTTTAGTATAATCCATTCCAATGGAATGTAAGAGTTTTTTTGCATCTCCACGTATTGGAGGCATGTCATTGCCCTCTGGCAAAAATTGATCTTTAAGAAGCCTGCAATAAGGTGCAATAAGCAATTAAAATGATATTAGTAAATAAAGTTATTTTGATACAACAATGAAAGCCAATTTGTGTCTCCACTTACCTGAACAATTGAGTGACACTACTATCTAGCCATCCATAAATGGATTGCAGATTGAGCATCGTGAGTGACACATGTAGTACATATATATTTGCTCCATTGTAAAGTGGTAAAAGAGCTAGTCTTCATAGGTTTTCATATTCTTCATCGACTTCTGATTGTGGAAATTCTGTTGTGTTCATGAAACTCTCGACATCTTCTCCACCATCATGATCTTCGTCCATCTCATAAAATGCTTCGAGCATCTCTCCCATATGTTCATTCTGTGTATTATTATTAAAAATTGCTTGTACGTCTAAGTCCTTCTTTGTTCTCTTTTGTCCACGAGAGGTTACTGGTGCAATGTCGTTTGGGTCCATCTGCTCACTTGGGGAACCATGCGAATGGTAGCGTAGGTTTTCTAGTCGACTCCTATCAAAGGATCCATACTCTCTAACATGTGTAGTACAAATCCATTGTTTTCGATAAATTTGATACTTGCACTGAGTGCAAGGACATGCCATTCTCTCCTCCGGATCCAAAGAAGCCATCTACTACAATCTGGACATTTTAGATCATTTGTTTTTTTTATTAAACCTAAAAATCATACTCCTAAAAACTTAAATCTGAAATACTAAAACCTTAATACTTAAACACCTAAAAAAACCTAAAACCCTAATCTATATAATTATCCTATTTTATCTATATATTTAGATTTTTTTCTTAATTAATCTTATTTTTATATATTTAATTATATATATTTAATCATATATATTTAATTTATTTCTTCAAAACACTAGTTCTTTTTATATTTATTTATCTATACAATTATACTATTTTATATATATATTTATTTATATATTCAGATTTTTTTCTTAATTAATCCTATTTTTATATTTTTAATAATATATATTTAATAAATTATTTAAAACACTAGTTCTTTTTATATTTATTTATCTATATAATTATCCTATTTTTTATATATATTTTTATATATTCAGATTTTTTCCTTATTTTTTTTATATTTTCTCTTTATATAAATTTAATTGAGTTATATGTATGCTTAAATCCTAAAACCCTAATCTTAAAGATCTAGACCTAAAATATTTATATTTTTGTATGCATGTGTATCTACATGTATATATGTATTATATGTGTACGTGTACGTGTGTATATATGTTATGTAGGTGTTAAGACCCTAAAACCCTAATCAGAAAGACTTAAACTTAAACTTAAAATACTAAAACCTAAATACTTAAACACCCATAAAAATCTAAATTACTAATCCTAAAACCCTAATCCTATTTTATATATATGTTTATTTATATTCAGATTTTTTTCTTATTTTTTTCTATATTTTTTCTTAATATAAATCTAATTGAGTTATATGTATGCCTAAACCCTAATCTTAAATATCTAGACCTAAAATATGTATATTTCTGTATGGAGGTGTATATACATGTATATATGTATTATATGTGTATGTGTATGTATGTGTAAATAGCCTAAAAACCCTAATCCTATTTTTATATATTTGATGTAAAAAAAAAACTTCAAAATAAAAAAATTATATGTTTAATTATATATATTTAATCAAAACACTAGTTCTTTTTATATTTATTTATCTATATAATTATCCTATTTTATATTTATTTATTTATTTATATATTCAGATTTTTTCTTTAATTTTTTTCTATATTTTCTCTTTATATACCTTTAATTGAGTTATATGTATGACTAAACCCTAAAACCCTAATCTTAAAGATCTAGACCTAAAATATGTATATTTTTGTACGCATGTGTATATAGATAGGTGTATAAGTATATGTGTGTATGTGTATGTGTATATATATTGACTCTGATTAAAATGATTAAAATTAAATCTATTTTTATATATTTAATCATATATATTTAATTTATTTCTTTAAAACACTAGTTCTTTTTATATTTATTTATCTATATAATTATCCTATTATATATATATATTTATTTATATATTCAGATTTTTTCTTTAATTAATCCTATATATATTTAATTATATATATATTTAGTTGAATTATTTAAAACACTAGTTTTTTATATATTTATTTATCTATATAATTATCCTATTTTTTATATATATTTATTTATATATTCAGATTTTTTCCTTAATTTTTTTCTATATTTTCTCTTTATATAAATTTAATTGAGTTATATGTATGCTTAAATCCTAAAACCCTAATCTTAAAGATCTAGACCTAAAATATGTATATTTCTGTATGCATGTGTATCTACATGTATATATGTATTATATGTGTATGTGTATGTGTGTATATATGTTATGTAGGTGTTAAAACCCTAAAACCCTAATCAGAAAGACTTAGACTTAAACGTAAATACTTAAGCACCTATAAAAATCTAAACCCCTAATCCTATTTTATATATATGTTTATTTATATATTCAGATTTTTTTCTATATTTTTTCTTAATATAAATGTAATTGAGTTATATGTATGCCTAAACCCTAAAACCCTAATCTTAAATATCTATACTTAAAATATGTATATTTCTGTATGCAGGTGCATATACATGTATATATGTATTAGATGTGTATGTGTATGTATGTGTAAATAGCCTAAAAATCCTAATCCTATTTTTATATATTTGATGTAAAAAAAAACTTCAAAATCAAAATTTTATATATTTAATTAAAACACTAGCTTATGTGTGTGTGTATGTATGCATGTGTGTATATGTGCATGTGTGTGTATGTATGCATGCATGTGTGTATATGTCTATGTGTGTGTATGTATGCATGCATGTGTGTATATGTGTGTATGTATGTGTATGCATATGTGTATATGTGTGTGTGTATGTATGTGTGTATGCATGTGTGTGTGTTTATGTGTGTATGTATGCATGTGTGACATATGTGTGTGTATGTATGCATGTGTGTATATGTGTGTTTGTGTGTGTATGCATGTGTGTGTGTATGTGTGTATGTATGCATGTGTGTACATGTGTGTGTGTATATGTATGCATGCATGTGTGTATATGTGTGTATGTATGCATGTGTGTACATATGTGTGTGTATGTATGCATGTGTGTACATGTGTGTGTGTATGCATGTGTGTGTATATGTGTGTATGTATGCATGTGTTTACATATGTGTGTGTATGTATGCATGTGTGTACATGTGTGTGTGTATGTATGCATGCATGTGTGTATATGTGTATATGTATGCATGTGTGTACATATGTGTGTGTATGTATGCATGTGTGTACGTGTGTGTGTATGCGTGTGTATATGGGTATGTGTGTGTATGTATGCATGGATGTGTGTATATGTGTATGTGTGTGTATGTATGAATGCATGTGTGTATATGTGTGTATGTATGTGTGTATGTATGTGTGTATGTATGTGTGTATGCATATGTGTGTGTGTATGTATGTGTGTATGCATGTGTGTGTGTATGTATGCATGTGTGTATATGTGTATATGTGTGTATGCATGCATGTGTGTATGCATGTGTGTATGTATGAATGCATGTGTGTATATGTGTGTACGCATATGTGTGTGTATGTATGTGTGTTTGTATGTATGCATGCGTGTATATATGTGTGTGTATGTATGTGTGTGTGTATGTATGCATGTGTGTGTGTATGTATGCATGTGTGTATATTTGTATGTGTATGTATGCATGCATGTGTGTATATGTGTGTGTATGTAAGCATGCATGTGTGTACATGTATGTGTGTATGTATGCATGTGTAAATGTGTAGATGTGTGTGTGTGTATGTGTGTGTATATATGCTCTATTTTCCTATCTCTATCTTCCTTTTTTTCATCATTCTTTATCTCTCACTCTCTCACTCTCTCTCTCTTTATCTCTCTCTCTCTCTCTCTCTCGCTCTCTCTCTCTCTCTCTCTCTCTCTCTCTCTCTCTCTTTTCTCTCTCTCTCTTTTTCTCTCTCTCTCTCTGTCTCTCATCTCTCTCCCTCTTTCTCTCTCTCTTTCTCTCTCTATCAATAGAGAATAAAACAATCACTTACAAGTATGTCCCTGTTTTGGATCGTTGTCGTCAAAACATAATGTATATCGTCTATCGTCGAATTCTAAACAATCGATGCCAAAGAACTTCTGGAAAATCAAAGAAAAGAGAAATTATAAGACTTATAACATAGAGAAAGACAAAGGCTAACAGTACGTGCACCACTTACCAAGATGTGAGATCTAAACCAAGAGAGAGAGTGTGTGTGTATATAGAGAGAGAGATCTCTGTGTGTATGTGTGTGTGCACAAGACAATGCAGGTTGCAATTCGGTTCGCGTGCGCAAGTTCGACAGAAAAAAAACAGTACTCAAACACGCACAAAAATGTGAAGTTTTGCTCTCGGATTCCCGCTATGTTTAAAACACGGCCTCGGTATGGGCGTCAGTATAAGCGTCGGTATGGGTGTCGGTATAAGCGTCGGTATGGGCGTCGATAACTTCCAGTAAAATACCGATGCTTATACCGATGCCCATACCGACGGCTGCGGGACACATCGACGATCCGTTTAAAACGGTCATACCGACTGTCAATTGATCGTCGGTAGCCGTAAGTGACCTTTTCCAACGTTTATACCAACGCCGAGAGTGACCGTCGGTATACGCATCATCGGTATGCCCTTCATATGTTGTAGTGTATACACTCATATGCATACACATACTCATACACACACATACATATACTATTATGAAGTAAGAATTATTGTTGAATCAAACATAATCTACCTACATCTTTCAATAATAAATTTAATGTATCACAATAGATATTAAATTCCTAATCATATGCACATACACTTACCCATACAATTGTGAAGTAAGAATCAATGTTGTATCAAACAATCACAATAGATTCTAAATTTACACATACTATTGTGAAGTAAGAATCAATATTGAGTCAAACAATCACAATAGTTTAAATTATTTAATATTTATAGCAAAAATTTATACCTTGTTCTCTCTATGATACTTTAAGTTTGTAAAGAACAAAGTATCTTTTATGAAAAATGAGTAAGAATCAATCGTAATAGATTTTAAATTCACATACATATACTATTGTGAAGTAAGAATCAATGTTGAGTCAAACAATCACAATAGTTTAAATTATTTAATATTTATAGCAAAAACTTATACCATTTTCTCTCTACGACACTTAAGTTCATAAAGAACAAAGTAGCTTTTATGAAAAATGAGTATAATTCTATTCTTTTATAAAATATTATTCGACCGAATTTTTTTCGATCGAGAGCTTTTCGATTGAAAAAGTTTTTGATCAAAAACTATTTTGATCGAAAGTGCTTTTGATTGAAAACTATCGAATTCCCATGCAAAAACTATTCGGGCGTGTTCGAATAAGCTGACGTGGCACCGAATAATTCGGTCAAATAATAAAGGCTTACCGAAAATTATGTAATTATTCAGGAATAAATGAATTGTTGAATAAATAATGCAACCTAGGTGCTAAAGAACAACCAAACTCTTCCCCAATAGTGCTTGCTTCGAGTTGATTTGTCCTTGTAAGCGTTAACTTTTGTAACTCTTGGATCAAGTTGTGGTGAATGTGATCAATTATGTCATGAGAAAATCAGAAAACTTAATTTGATGACCAAAGACAGGGCAGCTGGAGTGCTTGAAAAAGAGAGGTTGATTCATATTATAAATGATATTATAGTTTCCTCACGGCATGATTAAGAGAAGTATTGAACTCCGCAAAGATATTTAAGTTCTAAAAGCAAGAACCGAATGTAAAAATAAAGCAAGATATTATGAGAGTAAGATTCCTTGTTTCTTAGATAGGTCAGCCATGGAAATGTAACTTTTGGAAAAGGAGACAAGAAAGAAGTTAGCTGTAACTTTTGGAGAAGGAGACAAGAAAGAAGTTAGATTACAAGTTCAAATCGTGACTCTCAAGTATGCTTGAGAAACAAAGATACTCAAAAAGGCCATGAACTGAAAACTATTATCATCGATGCAAGCAAAGTCTTCACATAATTTATGTGTGATATCAAGCCTTCAACAGATTGGCGTGCAAGTTCTTCATAATCATGTATTATTGGCTGTAGATGGTAGATGCAGGTGAGACTTTGTTTAGTGAGAGAGAAAGCGAGAGATGTACTTCTTATGGGTCTGTAAATGAAAGAACCAACGCTTATCATATTCTATTAAAGACACGACCAATATTTTTTTACAAACCCCTTCACAACCATATTGTCATGTTGTTGAGAGAGAGAGAAAGTTTGTTCTGAGTTTAATTTATCTTTATTAATTTAAATCAATTGAAAATACAAGTGAAGGCGGCTTTAATACTCATGGAACCTCTAATATCTCATAAAGCACTGGTTAGATGTCTTTCATAGTCAAGATGTTAAAGCTCGAAAGCTTATTAGAGTAGAGCTTGGGAAAGAATGATTTTCGAATTATAAAGCTTGAAAACTCATAGGGTAGAATTTGGGAAAGGAGGATCTAAAGTTCAACACACACATTAATTTAAGCATAGCTGAAAACCAAAAACTAAGTCCATGTGATTTGAAGACCGCAACACATGGTGTCCAAAGGCTTAAATCCATAGGTTGTAACGCCCATAATTTTCATCTACCCACAAGGTCGGAGATGTTGAAGGCCTCAATCCTCACCTTTCACACCAGAGGCAACAACAAACTAATCCGTCCACATTCTGTAGGTTGTTTGGTAAAGCTTTGGCCTCTTGAGGCACATGTCCAACCAATTTAAACAGTTGCAATCCAGTCTAACCTTCCTTTGTGGGATACAAGGTCCTGCAAGTAATTCACCTGTACAATTATACTTTCAAAATTAAAATCGGAGGAGTAAGCGCATGCCGAACCTCTTCTAACCAATTTAAACCAGTTGCAATCCAGTCTAACCAATTCACCTGTAATGGTTCTAACCAATTTAAACCAGTTGCAATCTAGTCTAACCTTCCTTTGTCGGATACAAGGTCCTGCAAGTAATTCACCTGTACAGGAGAGAGAGAGGGGGATTCTCTTTGCTCTCTGTAAGGAGAAAGACATGATATTCTGTTTAAGGACACATCGAACAATTATCCCAATCTCTAAAAGAAAAAGCAACAGAGGAGATAAGCAGGCATGTCGAAGGGAAAAAAAAAAAGTCATATACTTTCTGTTTGTCTTTGATGTTTTCAAATACAGGAGGGCAACAACCAAGGCTTGGCTTGACAGTTGAAACTTAAGACCGTATGCGTAAACGTACTTAGGAAAGCTGGCTGAGCTGAGTAGTTTCAGCTTTTAATGTGAGAAGACCATGCGATCATGCTTCTTTAAGCAGAAGAATGGAGCAGACATTATGAAAACTTCATCCACGTGCTGTCTTAATTCAAAAAACTGTATTATAGTTGAAATGCTTATGCTTTGGATGGACACTTCTGTGTCTTTTTTGCGCACAAGCTGTTCCGGCATGGACATACAGAAAAAATCATCCATATTTTTTGCGATGTATGATATAGATCATGGCTTTATGTTGGGTTGGCCAACACTATCCGAAGATCATTGTCCATTGCTGTAGTTCAAGCGATCTGTTTCTTGTATCAAGTTGTATGTATTCAATCCAACCGGCCCTGAACAGTAATTGGATATGGCAACACCCTTGGTACCAGCGCCGGGGCTCGTGTCTTCCTGGTGTGCACGTGAAAGAAAAAAAGAGAACTTGCTTGTGAAAGTAGCGAAGTAGACAGCACCAGCTTGAGCCCATTTGACAGACGCATTCTCTCTCTCTCTCTCTCTCTCTGTGTGCGCGCGAAGGTCTGCGTGCAGACCCAGCTCATTCTCGGGATCAACTTCCTTTCGCACCTACCAAGGCCGCTTACTAGGGACGAGACATAAGTTACACGACAGAGCCGCCTCTTCTCCTCCGCCCTTCTTCTTGCCTTCTGTTCGATATTCTGATTTGAATTTTGATACAGTTCTGCGCAAATGCTTCATAATAGCCTTCCGAGGGGGATGCAATGGGCAGACGGAAGAGCGCATTTCGAAATACGGATAGAATATATAAATTATATGTCGGACAGCGCAATGTAGAGAATGAAGAGGGGCGTAAGGCAGCGATCACTTGTAAGGCAGGAACATCCTGACGTTAATGGAAGCGGCCTCCTGCAGCGGTCGAAAGTAGGCGTATAAACATTATAGACGTGGATGTGAATTTGCTGTGCCTCTTTTCCAGCACTTATTGCCATAGCTTCGTCGGTCATGATTCCAGCTCTCTGCTTTGCGTTACAGCTCTTATTGTTTCCGACCTTGCCCACGGGGAGTGCCCTCAGCATTGTCCTTGGTATCTCTCACACCACCAGTGTGCATGGATTCAAGCTGAATGATCGCTGTAGCCAGGCTTAAAATTCAATTCATGTCTCAAACATGTTTTCGTCTGTTCTCTCTCATTAATGCTTATCTATTTTATTGTGGATATGAGAGTTCAAGCTACATAGTTTCATGTTCAGTAATAATCAACACTTTATCCAACATGCAAATGACCGTAGAAACCAAGGAACGAGACATGGATGATTAGAAGTCTCTCTCTCTCTCTCTCGATTGTTATCTGTGAAGATAGGTTGATCTGTAAACATCATATGACAGGAAAACAAACCATGGACATCAGTAATTTCATCTGTGTGATTAATTTCTTAACGATACGCATGCTTGCCGAAATCAAGGTCCAGATCGAGAGGAAGTGCTCTACTAAATTCTTTTCAAGCTTGCAAATAGGTTTGTGAGGCCATCTCTAAGGAACCTTTCTTTGTTGGACGTGCAGGCAGGGAAGGCGTATTTGCGGAGGAGAGGCATTTCGCATCCCATTTATGTGAGTGCAAGCACAATCAGAGATTTGTTAATACATGGATAGGTGTGCGAGGCATTGTGAACAGGATTTGGGCAGAGACTGGTTTTGGAGGGCATGCCTGCTTTTGTGGTCATGGTTTTAACTCGAATCAGGCAATAGCTTCAACTGGCGAGCCACGGCCTGCTTCTTTTTCAAGCCTTGTCTACAGGCTGCACAAGAATTTAAGGAGAATGCTCTTGGCTTCACCAAGCCAATCGATGAATAATCCCTTTGATTTGAGGACTCCCTGCCAAGAAGCTGTTCATGAAGACATTCCTTCTTCGGTAGCATCATCACCGTGTGTTGTTCATGCTTTCGCTCCCTTCAACTCACCGAGCTCTCCAGACTTTGAGAGGAGTGCAACAATAGCACCCCGTCCTCCTGAATTGTCTCCACATAAGTCATACAGACGACACGGTGATGGGCACCATAAGTCTAGGGAGCACTCGGCACCTCCAACCCTTGGAGAAAAGTCAGTGGGTTCTCCTTTATACACGCATCAACTTAGCCATACTAGTCGTGCTTCAGGTTATTTCTGTTCCATTTCTTCTGAATCTTTATACAGGAAATAGAGGGTTTTGATTTGTGTGCTCTTTTCATGATGTCATAAAGATTGCGGAACTGTGACATGTTCTCCACCGCTCGTCAAGTCCCCTTTTGCATCAGAATGTGGCTGCGTGCAGCCGATTGAGATCAAGTTACAGTTCAGAGTGCCATTGTATGCGCTTTTCCCATTGATATCTGTACTTGCAGAAGAGCTTGCGAAGGGGGCTTCTCTTTCTTCAAGCCAGGTTCAAATTGTCGGGGCCAACGCGTCTGGTCGAACTGATGTCTTCTCTGTTGTAGATGCATATCTTATTCCATCTGGAGAGGTGTTCAGCATTGCAACTGCGATATCCATCGCACAAAAGTTTTGGAATCATGAAATAATCGTGAATGAAACGCTTTTCGGCAACTATTCTGTGCTTAATGTCAAATATCCAGGTAGTTGATGAATACAAGCACATATCTGTCATAAAATCTCAGTATCAAAAATTCGAATTCGTGCCAGGTCTGCCTGATTCGTACCGTGCTGGAGCGGATGGGATTCAAAAGCCTTTCGCCCTCAGCATTGGTTACCCTAAACACAGTAAGAAAAGGTTCACCGCAGTTACCATTGCAGGAATCGCGATCGCTACCAGTGCGATCATCTCAATGTGCCTTGGAGCACTGCTATTTGCGTTCCTAAAATTCAGAAGAGTCGGGGCAGCATATATTTTCATGTGCAGACAAGGACTCATGAAAGGCAGAAACCGAGGTATTCCATGAGAGCTTTGGAGCACTTCTTGCAGTGAATTTTCGTACATTTGTCTTCATGTGCTTGCATGTATTCTGAGAATAAGTCCGTATTGATTACATAGGGTATACAACCTTTAGAAATGGGCTTTATGACCAAAAATATCTTACAACACAGAATTTACCACAGGAGAGGTTCTTGTTTCTTAGACGGCAAACTGGATAGGAGACACTTTTCTTATACCTTTGAGGGATTCTGTCCCTTCAATGTCCTTTGTATCAGATGATATCTCCCAGGATTTCTCCCAGAATCAGGACCTCCCTTCTGAGCCCTCTTTAGGTGCTTCCTCTCAAAACATCAGTTCTGACCTCCTTTTTTTCATTCTGCTCCCCTGGAGTAGGTTCGGCTGCACTCTTTCTCTCGCAAGAAGTTCATAGTTGTTCAGGTACGACTTGTACAAGTTTTATGGTATGAATATGGTACAGTGCATATCATAAGATTCAAAGGTCCCCATATGTAATGAGTACATTCATCCCGTAGGATATATACGAGGGAGCAATTCTTATGTTACATTTCTAATATGTGCTTGCATGTATTCTGAGAATATAAGTCCGTATTGATTACATTATACAACCTTTAGAAATGGGCTTTATGACCAAAAATATCTTACAACACAGAACTTACCACAGTAGAGGTTCTTGTTTCTTAGACGGCAAACTGGATAGTAGACAGTTTTCTTTTACCTTTGAGGGATTCGGTCCCTTCAATGTCTCCCAGGATGTCCTTTGTATCAGATGATACCTCCCAGGATTTCGCCCTGAATCAGGACCTACCTTCTGAGGCCTCTTTGGCTGGTTCCTCTCAAAACATCAGTTCTGACCTCCTTTTTTTCATGCTGCTCCCCTGCAGTAGGTTCGGCTACACTCTTTCTCCCGCAAGAAGTTCATAGTTGTTCAGGTACGACTTGTACAATTTTTATGGTAAGGATATGGTACAGGGCATATCATAAGATTCAAAGGTCCCCATATGTAATGAGTACATTCATCCTGTAGGATATATACGAGGGAGCATTTCTTATGTTACATTTCTATAATAGTTGTTCAGGTACGACTTGTATAATTTTTATGGTAAGGACATGGTACAGGGCATACCATAAGATTCAAAGGTCCCCATATGTAATGAGCACATTCATCCCGTAGGATATACACGAGGAAGCAATTCTTATGTTACATTTCTATAAAAGGTATTGATTTACTTAATGAGGGCCAAAAGTGAAGTTTTGAATCATTTTGAAAGTTTGAACAATGAGGTTGAAGAAAAACCAGTGACACATCAATAATTTATGATTAGATCATGATTCTAACATAAGTAGATTTTTTGATGAGTACGGAAAATGGAAAGAACATGTTACATGACTTTTGGGAAGAGATTATACATATAGTTTCTTATAGTATGGATGTTGGAAAAAAAAGGAGCAAGCTTAGAGGATAATTTTGATTAAAATATGAAGCAAAGCTTGGATAATGCTGAAGCCACGAGTCCTTATCCATTTGAAGAGAAAGGAAACACCAAAGGACACTCAAGGGAGTTGGAAGATCAAGAAGAAGCAAAGCATCATGCATAGGGTAGGTGAAGGGTCACACACTCACCTATATATGAATCCAAGGTGAAGTCTCGGGGCTATTGAATGAAGTGAAGGACCTAGCAAGTGCCCAGGGATCAGAGGAGCATCCCGAGGAAGTACGAACACCATCTGTAGAGTAGCTTTTCTATAAGTGTCTTGCACTAGACCCTCTCTCTCTAGTGTACTCTATTAGACATAGTCAACTTTGTAATAGTTGTCTCTCTTTGTGTATACATCCAATTGCAGTGATCTTAGACTTGAATGAATGCTTATCTCTCATAGTCTATGCGTATCGAATAGCTTGGTCTGATCATTCTTCTACTATGAGTTAATGCTAAATCTCTATGAGTTAAATTTCTGCATAGGTGGACAGACAGGTAGTCTATTTTAAAACAGAGAGTTGCATGACCTATACTCGTCCAAATTGAGTGTTTCTTGGCTTGTTGGAAAGCTAACAAAGTGTGGACAAGATCTTGGAACCATTGGATTTCAAGAAGGGGGTCAAATTGCTTGATCCAAGTCAGATACTTTTCAGGAGTAGGTTAGGAGACCTACTTGGGCTCATTGTGCTTTTTGTTGTACACATAGAGAATTTGTTCCTCATAGTTGGTACCAGAGCTTTCGAGCTTGGATCACGAGAATCGCACTACAAGGGAGTACACTTGGAGGAGAAGGTGCTTCATCAAAGAAGAAAGAAGTGAAACACAAGGGATTGCTTGAAAAGGTAACCTCTATATCACACTCTCTTTTCAATGTAAGATTTGGGACAAAAGGTGGAGTTGTTGGACAAGGAGAGCTACCAGCCTTGTGAAAGAGGCCATAGAGAGCTACGTGGTGGTGTGCTAGTTGCTCCAAATGCAAAGGGAGTGGTCTACTGCGTGAGGAGAAAGAAAGTAGAGAGAGAAACCTGTGTAGAAATTTGGAGAAGAAGATGGAGAAGCTGAAGTTGAAGAAGTCCCAATCAAATTATTAGAGATTTGGGATCAAGGCTTATTGATAAGTGACTTTTAGGTCATTTGGGAATGTTCACACATGGCTAATGACCAAAAGTCATAAAAATAATGTACATGCCTAAAACACCCAATTTAGGGTCCAAAAATTATAACAAAAACATGTATGGAAAGCTCTCGAAGAGAGCTTTCAAATCGAAGGGTTAGAATATACAAAAGGAGAGCCCTTGGGGCCTTTATCCCCGACAACCTCCCACTTAAAGGACCAAGGAGGCTCCTTTAAGCTTAAGTAACTCCCACCATCTGTATACACAGTTGATGTTGTGCCGTGGGTAGACACTTCGTGAGAGCATTGACCTTGATCAAAGTGATCGGGCCATCCTCTAACACCTCTCTGATGAAGTGGTATCTCATATGAATATGCTTTGTGCTAGCATGGAACATGGCAGTTTTTGCCAAACATATGGCACTTTGGCTATCGCATCCAAGAACACGTGCTTTTTAGGCATCTCAAACTCACTGCACAAGCGGGCTAACCAAATGGCTTCTTTGGAAGCATGTGGCTCAAAAATATTCAGCCTCTGTAGTAGATAGTGCAACTATCCTCTGAAGTCTAGCACCATGAAATAGTTCCACCTACAAGGGTGTATACATAGCCACTTGTGGACTTGTGTGTCTACTTCACCTGCCATGTCTGAATCGCAGAATCCTTTTAACTCCAATGGACCCTTTCCATGACATAGGCATTTACCTTTGGTCCCTTTCAAATATCTCAAGATAGATTTGACAGCCTCCCAATGAGCTTTACCAGGATTAACCATGAACCTATTAACAATTCCCACTGCATGAGCAATGTCTGGCCAAGCGGAAACCATAGCATACATAAGTGAACCACAAGCTCATGCATATTTAACATTCTTCATGTAGTTGGCTGCATCATCATCTTTGGGACAATCATCCTTGGAAAGCTTAACATGTGGTTGCAATGACACTCCAAGAGGCTTAGCATCAGCCACATTAAATCTGTCCAGTACTTTTTCAATGTACTCTTGGGATAAATACAAAGTACGTTGCTGCCTATCCCATTTTATTCACATACCAAGAATATGCTCAGCTTCCCCAAGGTCTTTCATTGAGAATGTAGAGTTCAGCTTCTCTTTTAGAGCATTTAGAGTGCTCATTTTCTTCCGAGCATATCATCTACATACAACACAAGAATGATTGGGCTGCCATCTTCATTCTTTTTAGTGTACAAACAGTGGTCTGCGTGGCTTCTTTTGAACCCATGTTTGAGCATAAATGCATCAAACTTCTTATACCATTGTTAGGGGCATGTTTCAGCCCATGTAAGCTCCTTTTCAGCTTGCATACCAGATTCTCTTTTCCAGAAATGGCATATCCCTCTGGCTGTTTCATGTACAAGTCTTGGTCTAAATCACCATGCAAAAAGGCTGTTTTAACATCCATTTGGAATAACTCCAAATCCAAGGCATCTCTGAGAGCAAATAACACACGTCATGTGGTCATTTTAACCACCGGAGAGAACACCTCTTGGAAATCAATGCCCTCTTTTTGGGCATATCCCTTAGCAACCAGCCTTGCCTTACACTTGGGTTTCCCATCAATAGTTTTGATTTTGTATACCCACTTGTTGGGAATGGCCTTCCTACCTTTGGGCAACTCAACAAATCCCAAGTATCATTTGCATGCAAGGCCTTTATCTCTTCTTGCATAGCTAATTCCCACTTCTTCTTGAGCTCGCATAGCTTTGCCTCTTTATAAATGAGAGGTTTACCCTCTCTTGATAACATAATGTAATGTATGGTCTAAGATGGGTCATATTTGTCACTAGCCTTCTAAGACGTGTAGATCTTCTTACCTAATGATCCACATTATCCCGCAATGGATCTACATCAAGAGGTACATCAACTTCTTCATTGTTAATGGGCTGCTGTACAACATTACCAGCCCTGTTTTCAGCATGAAAAGGTGGCTGCATATGCCCATCAGGAGCCTAATTTTGCTGTCCAAGATCATCTAGCTCAATAACCACTGGCTCATTTTCATTTCCAGCCAAATGTGATGAATCCTGACGGTTCATATCAGATTTAACACATGGCTCAGGAGCCTCATTTTGCTGTCCAACATCATCTGGCTCGATAACCATTGGCTCATTTTCATTTCCACTCAAATGTGGTGAATCCTGAGGGTTCGTATCAGATTTAACACGTGGCTGTCCATGCTGAAATTCGATCTTTTATGGTCACTTATAGAGGCACAATCATTTTTGAGCAGCCTTGCCTCATTAAATACAACATCTTGGTTGTGTATTACCTTCTTGAGTTGAGGTAATAAAATCTTGTAGCCCATTTCACCTTCATTTTCATAACCCATGAAGATTCCTTTTGTGGACTTTGCATCTAACTTGCTTCTCAATTTAGTCAGGCCTTATATGCACTAAAGCATCACAACCAAAGATGCGTAGGTGGTCATATGAAGCTGGTATGCTAGACCAAATCTCTGTCTGAATGCCACCTTTTAAGGACATATGAGGCGATCCATTGCAAACATGAATTGTAGTTTTCAAAGCCTCTCCCCAAAATCCACGAGAGAGATTAGCTGTGGATAGCATGCATCTCACCCTCTTACATAAAGTCTTGTTATACCTTTCAGCCAGATCGTTGGAAGAGGGGTTGTATGGGACTGTTAGCTCCCTTTTCATACCAAGATTTTCACAAAATCTATTGAATTTAACACTTGTGAAATCACCCGCATTATTTGTTAGCATTTCAGCTTTCTACCTGTTTGGGTGGTCACAAATGCATGAAATTTCTTAAATCAAGCAAAAGCTTCATCTTTAGATCTTAACAAATATACCCAAAGCCTCCTAGAGTAGTCATCAACAAAAGAATCAAAGGAAAAAGCACTCCCCATAGATTTGGTGGGCATGCTACAAAAATCAGAATGAACAAGATCAAGCACATTAGACTTACAAGAGACACCAGAGTAGTAGGAATTCTTTACTTGCCAAACATATTGCCATTCATTACAAAAATCAATTTTTGAGCCTTTAGCATCAAACTTGTCCCAAGGAAGAATCTATTATTACTTCTAGTTTTAGCCAAGATTGGCTTGGTTGTGAAATTTGTTGATGACAGATGTTGAGTTCATGATCTGTCAAAATGGTGATGTCATTATTGCTTCTGGCATTTTTTGTTATCTGCTATATAAGCTCATATAGTATGAAAAATCTATGAATGATTCAGCATGTGTGCAGTACATGATTCTTAGGCTTTGTGAGATGCAAAGCTTTGGCATGCACGCTTTGGCCATCTGAATTTGCTAGCTTGCTATGCTTGCAGAAATCTGAAATGGTGTCCTCTCTGCCCAAACTTGAGGCACATGGTAAACATGTCTGTGAAGGCTGTATTTTGGGCAACATGCAGCATTCCTCGTTCCCAAAAGATGGTTTAGTGTGAGCTACTCAGAAATGGCAGCTTGTTCACAGTGATGTCTTTGGTCCTATGGAGACACCCTCTTCTGGAAACTATCTTTACTTCGTGACTTTCATTGATGGTTTTTCTAGGTATGCATGGGTATATCTATTGAAAGGAAAGTCCGAAGTGTTTATGTGCTTCAAACAGTTTCTGGTTTTGGCTGAAAATCTGTCAGCATGTAAAATGGGCATCCTCCATTCTGATCGAGAAAGGGAATATATGCCTTTTGATTTTTAATGCATTTCTAGCTGAACGGAAGGACAGGTCACTCATGGAGGTGGCGAAGTGTATGGTCAAGAGTTAGGCTTTACCGCATAGTTTTTGGCCCGAGGCTTTTATGAATGAAGCATATGTACTTAAGAGGTGTCCCACTAAAGCATTGGAGTCTATCACTCCGTATGAGGCTTGGCATGGTTGCAAGCCATCTTTTGCTCACCCTACGTGTTTTTGGTTGTCTCGCATATGCATTAGTGCCTAAACAACAACACAGGAAATCGAATGATAAAGCAGTGAAATGTATTTTTGTTGGGTATAGTTTTGAAACCATGTATTTTTGTTGGGTATAGTTTTGAAACCAAAGGCTATCGTCTATATCATCCACAGTCTAAATGCATTTTGGTTAGCTGTAATGTTGTTTTTGTGGAAGATGCTATTCAGCCATTACTTTCATGTACGAAGGAGACATCTGTTAGCTCCAAAGACATGTCTGACACTTTGCTACCTCTTTTTACAGGTGGACAATCTAATGCTGGTCCTAATCACGTAACTTCTAAGCCTTTT
>CM035417.1:82924727-82932227 GCA_020310875.1 Ceratopteris richardii | reverse complement strand
TCCTGAAAATGTGCCTGAAAGCAGCGTCTCTCCAATCCTGCAAGCGCCGCATAGCCTCGCATCAATCTATCTCTCGCTATTTGTGCCATGGAGAATACCCCTGTGCTGCCCAAGAAGGTGACACCTAAGTAGATGTAGGAGTCCACTACCTGTATCTGTCCTCTAGCTGCAGGGAAAGAGGCGCGATGGCATACTGTCTTGGAGGTGTGGACAATCATGACATTGGTCTTGCCAAGGTTCAATGTCAGTCCTCTCTCCATGCAGAAGGTATCGAGCGCTTGTAAATGTAACTGCAGCCCCCCCTGTGACTATGAAAGCAACGGGATGTCATCAGCATATAAGAGGATGTGTACTGTGTACCTCCGAGGTCTCCTCCTAGCCCTCCTGCTCGCTGTATATACTCCGTGATCTCATCGATGGAGAGACCGAAGAGAGTGGGTGAGAGAGGGAAACATTGTTCCACACCAATGGTGCTAACAAGGCTATCTGATAGGCCGTCAGGGAAGCACACCCTTTTGTGACTCGTGCATACAAAACATGGATGGCCGATTGCATGTCTGATGGTAGCTTCAACTCATGTAGTCTCCGTAGTAGTCTCTCTCGAGGGACCATGTCGAAGGCTTTGTGGAAAGCCACAAAGCAGCAGTAGAGTCTCCGCTTCCTCGCCTTCACGCTCTCAATCAGGCAAGAAAGTACGAAGATGTGGTCGATGGTTGAGAAAGTGCAGCGGAAGCCTACCTAGCCGGGTGCTCTGATCCCAGTTGCCTGAGTGTGTGTACTAAGCTCTGCCTCTAGTAATGCCCCATAGATCTTGACCAGGATGTCGCCTATCATAATAGACTTGTAGTTCCTCGGGTCCATCATATTGCCGGACTTATATATAGGTGCAATGGTATGCATAGTCCACAAGTCAGGTAACCCCTCAACCAAAGCACGATTGAAGAGGTGGGCGATCAGGTGGGAAACTACATCGACTACGTATCTAAAGTGCTTGCCCTGTAGTCCCATGTGGTCTGCTGAGCGGCCATGCTCCAACCTATGGATGGCCTTTCGTACCATGCCTACCATGAATAGGGTGGATATCATAGGACGCGGTGTGGGAGGAATCGGTAATGGGGGCTTTCCTGGGATGTCATATAACCTCTGGGCATAGGTGTGCAAAGTTTGAGGATGTGCTATGGGTGTAGGTGGGCGTGGCTCACGTAGGGCCCTCCACGTGGTGGTGCAATCCCGATTACCTACTCATGAGAACGTCAAGCAGCTCTGCCTCATGTCGCTCCTTGAAAGCTCGCCACTTCTAGTATGTGAGAGCTTGCATCTGTCGTCGTGCCTCCCTCTCCGTGATGGATCCCAAGATACTTTGTGCTCTGAGGTGTCGGTATAGTCGTCTACACTCCTCATCGTACCATCTATTATGGGGTGTATGCCCTAGCCGTGTTGAATGTGCGGTGTTGTGGGTGGTGTATGGAAGTTGAGAGTAGCGGATGTGTGGAGGATCGAGGAGAAGTGGGCGTTGAGGGTGTCCAATGGGGCAGAGGGATCAAGGGAGTAGATGTCCTCTCAAACATGTGAGCTATAGATGTGTGCTAACTCATGTCTAAAGTGAATGGTGGTATGGGCATATGGCGGTATGGTGGCGGGTGGGTTATGCATGGTGAGCCGTGTATGGATAGGGCGAGATATGTGTGATCAGCTCCAATCCGTATGGGTGGGATAGTGAATGAGGTGATGAGATGTGTCGCCTCTAGGGGTCTCATAACATAGTCTACCACACTGCCTCCATCCGGTGTCATGGGTGGGATGCAGGTGAGACCACCCGAGGTTGGCAAGGTCGCCATCCCATTATAGATAATGAGACGGTGTGCTTCCCCCATCTGGAGTAGGTGTCAGCCGTATGAGGTGGGTGTGGCGGTGTCGGCTAAGGTTCTGAGTATAGACATGTCCTCCACGGTGCGGAGCATCTCAAGGTCGTCAAAGTCGTAGGTATCACACTAGTGGCTCTGAGTGCTTGCATTGAAGTCTCCTACAAGGAAGACTTCGCCCATCCCGGTGTATTCCATAATGGTATCACTGCGGCAGTCATATGGCGATGGGGTGTCTGGTCCCTCCCCCTCTGAGGGCTTCTTGGGGGTATGTGTGAAGCGTGAGCCGATGGGTGCAATATAGCAGATGGCGAAATATGCTTCTCTCTCCTCTGATAGTTGGAGGCGTATCCACATGAAACGGGCCTCTGGGTCTTTGGCTACCACATAGAGCACTGCTACTCCTCCTGATCCTCGTGTAGTGTGTTGTCGCATCTATCGGCGGTGAGCTGACTCCCACCTATAGTCTTCAAGCCTCGGTAGGCTCCTCGCCACGCTCTCGTGTTTCTCTGTCAAGAAGATCATGTCCCTACCCTCCATCACCTCCTCAAGGTGCCCTGGATGTGTCCACAAAGATCCATTGCAGTTCCAGACTGCAATGCGCACCTCGCGCATCCATTGATGTTGACGCGGACATTGAGCCTACGAGCCTGTCGCATCCGCTCCTCTGCAATGGTGGTGTGTACTATGTGGATCTCCTCATGCTGATTATTCTTCTTCACCTCCTGTCGAAGGTTTTTTTTTTACAACTTCGACCCATCCATCTTTTTTAGTCTCAAGCTCTCATTGAACCACCTCTATGCACTCTTTCTTGATAGTCGCCCGGATGTCCTCTAGTTGTGGGGCAATCTCCCCCTCCTCACGTATGCTCTCCAGTTTCGTCCTCATATCAGTAAGTCCAGTGTGCAACTCCTCGTGATCCCATGAGTGGTGCTTGCGGATAGCAAGAAGCTCTTCCCGGAGGGACTTGTTCTCCTTCTCCAAGGCTGCTACCTTAGCTTTGATGACGACGACTCTACGGGTAACCCCGTTCATCAGTCCAGAATCCCCTTCTTTCTTATGTTTCCCTATCAACTCTCAGAGGGTATGCTCTAAAGTTGCCAGTCATTCCTCTAACTGGGGAGAGAGAGAGAGAGAGAGAGAGAGAGAGAGAGAGAGAGAGAGAGAGAGAGAGAGAGAGAGAGAGAGAGAGAGAGAGAGAGAGAGAGAGAGAGAGAGAGAGAGAGAGAGAGAGAGAGAGAGAGAGAGAGAGAGAGAGAGAGAGAGAGAGAGAGGGAGGGAGGGAGGGAGGGAGGGAGGGAGGGAGGGAGGGGGGGGAGGGGGGGGGGGGGAGGGGGGGGGGGGGAGGGAGGGAGGGAGGGAGGGAGGGAGGGAGGGAGGGAGGGAGGAGGAGAGAGAGAGAGAGAGAGAGAGAGAGAGAGAGAGAGAGAGAGAGAGAGAGAGAGAGAGAGAGAGAGAGAGAGAGAGAGAGAGAGAGAGAGAGAGAGAGAGAGAGAGAGAGAGAGAGAGAGAGAGAGAGAGAGAGAGAGAGAGAGAGAGAGAGAGAGAGAGAGAGAGAGAGAGAGAGAGAGATGAACATAAAAATGTTTGCTAAAGGCTAAAATGACTTATGAGACCAAAAAATTTACAAAAGTGATAAATCTAATAAAATATCTGAGCTAGAGACAGTAAAAGAAATAAAGCTGAGTAAAGAAAGCATAAAGAGTGGGTGTGGGATAGAAAGCATGGATGGACTAGAGGGTCTCTAGTTGATAAAAAAGATACAAAGATACAAAGACACACAATCCTTAGAGGGGGTCGATGCTGTGCAATATGATGAATAATATAATCTCATGAGGTGAAATCCTCTATTTTAAAGGTAATGTGGCATCTGTCAATGCAAATCTCCTCAATATACTCACAGTGAGATTCCTCATGGGGAGCCTTGATCCCTACAGTTCGGCTGTTAGCAGCCTAGCTCTGCTCTAATGATCTCATGTCGTACCAAAGTTTTTGCTCTAATTTGGCACCGTTGCCGGGGAGAAAGCTTCAAGGACGAGTGTGTGATGGTAAGACGGAGAGTTGTGATGCAGTTTTTCATCATGTGAGGGTCCCCAGATCTGTACTCCATACAACATGGCTGATGTCTCTAAGGTATCAAAAAACCTGAGTTTTGTTTGAGCTTCCTGAGAGTGCACGTATAAACACATCCTCTCCAGTCTGCCGAAAGCTGCATCACATCTAAGCCACTATCATGTGCAAACACATTATTCAGTTGCTGTTGCCTGCCCTCTTTGGAGAGAGAGAGAGAGAGAGAGAGAGAGAGAGAGAGAGAGAGAGAGAGAGAGAGAGAGAGAGAGAGAGAGAGAGAGAGAGAGAGAGAGAGAGAGAGAGAGAGAGAGAGAGAGAGAGAGAGAGAGAGAGAGAGAGAGAGAGAGAGAGAGAGAGAGAGAGAGAGAGAGAGAGAGAGAGAGAGAGAGAGAGAGAGAGAGAGAGAGCTACATTGATCATTGTTTACGTACATTTTGTAATAATCTAATAATCACACATGGCAATGGTTTTTAACCATAAGAATTTGTTGACAGGTAGTCGGTCATTATTATCAAGTGAGCATGATAGCTTTTCCTCAGTTTCATTCCTCTCCAGTGCAATGACATATGCAGCCACAGCTAGGCTATTTACCATTGAGGAGCTGAACAGGGCTACTAATGAGTTCACATCTGGAAACGTACTGGGAGAGGGTGGTTTTGGCAGAGTTTTTCGGGGTGTTTTGGATGATGGAAATAATGTGGCAGTGAAGGTCCTAACAAGGGATGATTATCAAGGAGAAAAAGAATTTATGACTGAAGTTGAAATATTGAGTCGTCTACACCATCGCAACTTGGTGAAATTGATAGGAATCTGTCGTGAAGAGCAGGCTCGTTGCTTGGTATATGAGCTGGTTCCAAATGGCAGTGTGGAGTCCCATCTTCATGGTATTTCCCTACTTTTCTCAGTTCCATGACTTTGAAATCTGACCAAGTGAAAATATGGGGTGACCGTAAAACCAAATAGGTGGAAAGCCATGCAATAACCCCAATCATATGTGTATATTTGAGGAGACACCACAATCGATCTCTGTTGAATCTAATGCCAGAAAATTTGTTTATTTAGGTAGAGAAAAATGTATTTTGGATTGGCGAACGAGAATGAGAATAGTTCTGGGTTCTGCTCGAGGCCTAGCATACCTGCATGAGGATTCAAGTCCTTGTATAATCCATAGGGATTTCAAGGCAGCCAACATTCTTCTTGACAATGATTTTAATCCCAAAGTTTCAGACTTTGGGTTGGCAAAAGTTGCACCTGATGATGGAAAGGAGCACCTTTCCACAAAAGTCATGGGAACCTTTGGGTGAGTGTTCATGATTTAACAGTATGGTGATTATTAATGACACAATCAATGCCTTTCATTAACCCTTTTTTTTTGAGTCAGATACGTGGCCCCGGAGTATGCCATGACTGGCCATTTGCTTGTGAAAAGTGATGTCTATAGCTATGGTGTTGTCTTGCTTGAGGTTCTATCCGGAATGAAGCCAGTGGATATGTCACGACCCCCTGGTCAAGAGAACCTTGTCACATGGGCCCGACCTCTTCTCACAAGCATTGAGGGCTTGCATATGCTTGTTGATCCTTCTTTACAAGATAGTGCCTCATTTGATAGCCTTGCAAAATTGGCAGCCATTGCATCTATGTGTGTCCATCCAGAAGTCTCAGATCGGCCTTCAATGGGTGAAGTGTTCCAGGCATTGAAACTTATATGTGATGGACTTGATGTGGATATGCGGATTGATTCCAATGAGTGCACTCATGAGGAGGATCATGTTCTGGATTTAGACCTGCAAGCAATACAATGTAGTCTCAATGGGAGTACCAGCGATGATAACTTATCATTTTTGTCAACTGATTGTGATTCTACACCCAGACAAGAAGATCTACACAGAATATTTTCACCGCCATCACTTTTCAGCAAGATAACAAAATACAGAGTCTTATCCAATATCCTTACTACAACATAGCGTGCAAAGATCTATTGTATTGAGATACATAGGAAAACGAGCATATGACTTATGCTGGGGGTAATGGCTGGCAAAGCAGAGATATATCAATTTGTGAACCAGTATGACGATTATGTCATATATCCACATAAATAAACGAGGAATGGATGTTAGAACTTTTAGCAGATGTGCTACTTGAGATGTCTGGATTCAGTAGTGAAAGAAATAATAGAGCACATACCCATAACGGTTGCAAATATCAACACTATGATTATCCGTCATTGAGACATAGCCATATGTATCCTAACCGTTAAATCATGTACAGGATTGAGTCTAAAAGGATATAGTACATCACTCCTTATCCATGTAGTTTTTATTTTGTAAATATGAAATGCACCATGTTACTACGCCAAAAGTTAACATAGACATGAAATGTGATCATAAATAAGACACTTGCAGGCATTTACTTTACATGATCGTTCTGTTTGTTGATGAGTAACATTTTTCCCAACTGAAATTAAGCTAGATGACTGAATTGTCCTAACTGCTTTGATTTAGCAAGTTTGACAAGTGCAAACGACATGCAAAAGCTTTACAGACAGGGTGTAGACAAAGGATTTTCCGCATAAAAACTTTCGTATACGGAACTGTATATTTTATATTATCCACCTGTTGGCTTCTCACAGGGTTGTGGAATGGCACATTTCATTCTCGCAATTAATTGTTTTCAAATGTAATCTTTGTTTCCAGTAAATTTTTTTTTTTTTTTTTTTTGAATACGTGATCGTAGCACTGCTATTGTCCATTCAGATAAAGTGCACGACTGAATCGGTTGTAACTTGTGGAGCAAAGCTTTTCACAGCCAATGCCCATTTCGTATATCATTCTAATGCACGGCAGCCTACGCAAAACCAGTGTGTGTATCGAACTTCAACTTGTGAGAATGGTTACGTGAGATCATGAGATCTTTCAGAGTGTTTCTGTCATTATATTATGTAATAATGGATGAACTATGATATTGTGCCTTCCTTTCCCGTACTCGTTTCTATTGCATGCTCTGGGATTTTTCAATATATGTTCCCTGTGTATAAAATCGACATGGCAAAGAGAGAATTTTCTCCCCAATTGTATCGTGTCTCATGGATACTAAGAGGTTCCATTCTACTTGCCTATTGGATATGTTCGTTGATTATAGAACCAGCGAGATTGCCACTGCTCAGATGGCTACAAGAGCGTTATGACCATAAGCGTATTGAGGATCCTTGTGTATGAAATGCATATCCAAACAGATTGTGTTACCGAACCATATATGATTATACCATGTATTACATGTAAATACAGCCCATCCAGAGTTGTACCAATGATGCCATGTTCTATGAAGAGTGTCTTCTTTAGACCGCTATTAAGCTACAGATTTACTCTGAGATTCCAGCTCCATAGGAGAGAATAGTACATAGGTCGTCAAGCAGAGCATTTTATGCGTGCTAGTTATCCTTTATCTTTTGCATCGATGAGATGACTTGCATCTTGATGAAACATGGAGAACGTTGCATTGAGGATCTCTGTAGTTAGAGCATTGGTACTTGAAATACTATATGTAGAAGACATGATTTTGTCTAGAGTTA
>CM035417.1:82914727-82917227 GCA_020310875.1 Ceratopteris richardii | reverse complement strand
TACCAACCAAACTTTGATAGAGTTTCATATCTCTGAACTCTTCTCCTCCAAACCTAGACAATTTATGATTCACTTCCAAAGGTGTAGGTGCAACCCTGCAATCTTCCATTTTAAATTTGGTTAGCAAGTTTTTAAGATACCTTTCTTGGGTCACATATACTCCATGTTGAGTATAAGAAATCTCCATTCCCAAAAAGAATGATAGGTTCCCCAAATCACTGATTTTGAACTCTTTCTCCATCTGCTTCTTGATCATTTGTATTCCTTTATCATCTGTTCCTGTAAGTATTATGTCATCAACATAAATACAAACATAAATGAACCCATCTTCACTTGCTTTGACTAGCAAGCTACTATCTGCCTTTGATGCTTGAAATCCAAGATCATTCAAGAATTTTACAAGCCTATAATTCCATGCCCTTGGAGCTTGCTTTAATCCATACAAAGCTCTCTTGAGCTTACACACATAATTTGGACTCACTTGATCTTTGAATCCATCTGGTTGCTCCATGTAGACTTCATCTGAAATGTAACCATTCAAAAAAGCATTTTTGACATCTAATTGAGATAACTTCCAACCTTTGCAAGCAGCAATTGCTATGAGTGTCCTGATGGTTGTCATCTTTGCCACAGGACTATATGTCTCATCATAATCCACTCCATATGTCTGTGCATACCCTTTCACAACAAGTCTAGCTTTGTACCTAGACACACTTCCATCTGCAAATCTTTTAGTCTTGTAAACCCACTTACAACCAATGATTTTCTGACTATTAGGTTTAGGAACCAAATCCCATGTTTGATTCTCTATCAATGCATCATACTCCTCTTGCATAGCATCTTCCCAATTCTTCTTTCCTTTGGCCTCTTCATATGTAGAAGGGTCTTCATCTGCTTTTACCAAATAAGCATAATCTTTAGTAGTCAAGAATGAAGTGTCATAGCTATACCTTGTAGGTTGCCATTTGTGCCTAGATGACCTCCTAACTTCTGCACTTCTTGAAGTTTCTGGTTCATCACATTCTGGATCAAACCTTGGCCTCTCTTCAACTTCAATCTGTACTTCATTGTTCTCACTTTCATCAAGTAATTGAATCTTTGCTTTACCTTTTCTTTGTTCCACTACTTCTTCATCATCTGCATGTACATTATATTTACCTGCATACCAAGTACCTTGCTCATCAAATGTAACATCCTTAGATACAATAAATTGCTTTGTGGATGGACTCCACAACCTGTATCCCATTTGCTTATCATCATAGCCAATGAATACATACTTTTCTGCCTTAGGCTCCAATTTATGCCTCAATTGAGATGGCACATATGCATATGCCAAGCATCCAAATATTCTGCAATGATCCAAGGTAGGTTTCTTACCCCACCAAGCTTCATATGGTGTCATACCCTGCAAAGCTTTACAAGGCAATCTATTAACCAAATATGTAGCTGTATTAACAGCCTCAGCCCACAAATAATTTGGGCAATTCTTCTCTTTCATCATGGACCTTGCAAATTCAACAAGTGTCATGTTTCTTCTTTCTGCTACCCCATTTTGTTGAGGAGAGTACCTGCAAGTAACTTCTCTCTTTATACCTGCATTCCACAAATAATCATTGAACTCATTTGAAAATACTCTCCCCCTCCATCTGACCTTAGTCTCTTTAATTTTTGACCTGTAATCCTTTCTGCATATGCATGGTAGTGTTTAAATGTATTAAACACTTCTGACTTTTCTTTAATCACATAAATTGTGATCCACCTGGTAGCATCATCAACATATATGACATAATATCTTGAACCATTTATACTAAAGTCCTTTGAAGGACCCCACACATCTGTATGCACCAATTCAAGTCTTTCTGTATACATAAACCCATGCTTGGAATAGGATTGCTTATGAGCCTTACCTAATTGACATGCCTCACATCTGTATGTCATGTGTTGACCTGCAATGTTAGGCAATCCAAGCACTGAATCATTGTTGATCATTTCTTTGATACCTCTTTCATTAAAGTGTCCAAGTCTTTTGTGCCAAAGATCCAATTCTGACACCTTTTGCTCTCCATATGTGAACATAGCATGTCCAACATTTCCTTGTACCTTCAATGTGAAGAGCCTTCCTTCTTTCTTTCCTGCAATAACTTGTTTATACCCTTGACTAGGGTCTTCCACATAAACTCCATCATTGGTGAACCTTACCTCATATCCTTTTTCCACAATTTGACCTACACTGATCAAATTCTTTGGAATTGTGGGAACATAGAGTACCTTACTCAGAAGAGTGCTCCCATCATTAGCTTTGACTGAACCAATTGACTTTACCTTATGCTTTGTATTATCACCTGTCTGAACTGTATGATTAATTGCATTATGATCTAGGTCAGTCATCAAAGCAATATTTCCACTCAAATGATTACTACATCCTGAATCAATATAAAACACTCTCATGTCCTCATGTGAGGTTTCACAAGTATTCATAATGAGAGTCGAGTCTTCTTTT
>CM035417.1:82887804-82904727 GCA_020310875.1 Ceratopteris richardii | reverse complement strand
GAGTCTCGATCAATTGTTTTGTTGCTAGGAGGACGAATCTCCTCCAATTTATGTAGTGCCCCTATTCTCTGAGAGACATCACAGTCTTTTTTGCCCTGCATGTATGCTATCTTAGGTGAGCCATGTAAAATTCAAAGGGCTCAATGGGCAATATTCCATAAACCAGTTGAAATGGAGAATATCCTGTGGCCTCTTTGTAAGCTAACCTGTATGCCCATAGGGTACCTTGATAAGCAATGCCCCAGGAAGTGGGTTGTAACATACATTCCTTCCTTAACATTGAGATCAAAACTTTATTTGTCGATTCAGCCTGTCCATTGGCTCTTGGATAGTAAGCACAAGAAGTCCTATGTAGAATTCTATACCTGTTAAAAATCTCCTGCAGGACCTTATTGACAAAATGTGTACCTTGATCTGTACAAATTTCAAATGGGCATCCAAACCTGCAAATGATGTTACTATAAATGAAATCGGCAACAGTTTGGGCAGTGCAGTCGGGGGAAGCAATAGCTTCAGCCCACTTGGTCGCATAATCGGTAGCTATCAAGAGATATTTCTCTCTTTTTGGAATTGTCGGAGGATAGATGGGCCCTACAAAATCCAGCCCCCACTTTTCAAATGGTTGCCAGGAAGTGGAAACAATCAAGGGGTTATGTCTCTGCGTTGTGGGCTTAGGTCCACACCTCTGGCAAACATCACATGCCTTTCCCCATTCATCTGCATCCTTAAAGAGTGTAGGCCACCATAGACCAGCATCTAATATCCTCTGACTCATAATATGCCCTGGAAGGTGCCCACCACCTGGTCCTTCATGTGCAGAGTGAAGGACTTTCCTCACTTCTTCTTCCTCCAAGCACTTCCTAAGTCTGTCATCCTTTCCCTGTCTATATAATTGATCTTCCAGGAAGGTGTATGGTCTGCTCTTGAGTAGCAATCTCTTCCTTTGCACAGCACTAGCCTTTTCTGGATACATCCCTGTTTTAATGAAATTCTTGATATCATAATACCAACCTTGGGCCTGGACAGCAAACAGATGAGCATCTGGAAAATCATCATTGATTCCACTAACTTGCTCCATCATGTTGATTCTGGAAAGGTGGTCCGCCATAACATTCTCTTTACCTGGTCTGTGGACCACAGAAAAATCGAACTCTTGGAATAACAATAACCACCTCCATATTCTACCAGTGGCTTGTGGTTTGTTGAGCAAGTACTTGAGAGGTTGGTGGTCAGTTATAATAACGAATTTTACTCCCAACAAGTAATGACGAAATTTTTGGACCGCAAAAACCATTGCTAAGGCTTCCCTTTCAGTGGTGCTGTAATTCCTTTCAGCCTTAGTCAAAATTCTACTAGCATACTGAATTGGTCTGTCCATCTTAAATTTTTCACTAGGTTGTGTCAAAACTGCCCCCACTGCATAGGCACTGGCATCTACATGTATATGAAAGATTCTTGACCATTCAGGTGTGATCAAAATAGGAGCAGACACTAACCTGGACCGCAATGTTTGATATGCTTTTTCTTCCTCTTCTTCCCATTTAAAAGGTACTTCCTTACCTGTAAGTCTAGCCAGAGGTCTAGCTATCTCTGCATACATTTTAATAAACCTTCTATGGTATCCAGTATGCCCCAAAAAACTCTGGATCTCTTTAGGGGTTTTAGGTTTAGGCAACTTTAAGATAGAAATGATTTTGTCAGGATCTGGGGCCATACCTTTAGCTGACACCACATGTCCTAAGAGAGTTCCTTCTGTCACAAGAAAATGACATTTGTTTGGATTGAGCTTTAACTTAGTTTCTCTGCATCTTTTGAAAACATTATGCAGCTGCCTCAGATGGTGGTCCAAACAATCTAGAGGAGTTTCTTTGTGAGATCCTGAAAACGAAGAGAAGTCATCCATGAAGATTCTAAGTGATTCCAGCAATAGGGGGCCAAAGATGAGATTGACCGTTCTGTTAAAGGTGGCTGGGGCATTTCTGAGCCCAAATGGCATTTTTACATACACATATGTTCCCCAAGGTGTGATAAAAGCAGTCTTTTCTCGATCCTCTGGGTGTATTGATATTTGATTATAGCCACTGAATCCATCCATAAAGCTATATAAGGCATGCCCAGCTACTTCTTCAATGACCTGTTCTGCAAAAGGCATTGGGAAACCATCTGGAATGGTCACCTTATTGAGTGCTCTAAAATCAACACAAATTCTGATTTTATTAGTATTCTTCTTTGGTACTATAACCATAGGGGAGAGCCACTCTGAGTGTTCTACAGGAATGATGATTCCTGCATCCTCCATCTTCTGGATTTCCACATAGACAGCTTCAGCATATTTTGGGTTAAGTCTATAACTCTTCCCTCTTATAGGTTTTGCTCCATCAACTAGAGGGATTCTATGCTCTCCATAAGTTGCCGGCACTCCTTCTAAGTCTTTATAATGCCAAGCAAAAACATCTATATATTTGGTCAAGAATGATTTTACCTTTTCAAGGAGCCCTGGGTGGCTCCACAACCAAGTGGCCACCAAAACTGGCCGATCATTGTCTTGATTGCCTAATTGTATTTCTTGGACAGGATTTCTCTCTACCAGAGTATCCTCCTTCTCCTCTCCTTCCTTGTCTTTGTCTTCTAGCTTTTCTTGCATTGCTTCATAAGCAGGGGTGTTTTGGATTTCAATCTGTTCTTCCTTATCCTGCATCCATCCTACAGGTATTTCTTGAATTGGAAAAGAACACTCTTCACTAGAAATTTTTACCTTGCCTTTAGCTTTATTAACTTCATTTTCTGTAGTAGTCATATCCTCCTCAAAATTGCAATTGAGGGTTGTCTTCCTACCCCTTCTGTGGTTTGTAATGGGCTCTCCCAATCCATCAACCTGGACTTTTTCCTTATCTTCATCATAACCTTCATTTGTACGACAATTATTAAGAAAAATTCCAAAACAAGAGGAAGAGTTGCCTGCTTGAAGCCAATTTAGAATATCCTCTTCTTCCTCAAAATCTATTTGGGGTTGATCCTCCGATTCTGTTTCCATGCAAATGCCAACTGCTTGCATCGTGCTAGTGTTTCCTTGATTATCTGGGCCCTCTTCTAAATGAATCTGTGTCAGCTCCTGCCCTTTCTTTTGTACCCACATAGTATCCTTGCCCCAATCATGAATGACACTTGCGTGCCTCAGCCATGGTCGTCCAATTAAGAGAGGAAATCCTCCTTCAACCTGGGGTAATCTTAAAACCACAAAATCCAGGATGAATAAATTACCTTGTACTTCCAGTGGAACTTTTGGGATTACTCCCAAGGGCCTTACTTTGCTCTGATCTGCCAAAGTGACAGTGAAATTTGCAGGCCTTGAAGGGTGGAGTCCAATTCTTTTCATTGTATGTTCAGGCATCAAGTTAATGCCAGAACCACCATCCACAATAACTCCTTTAAATTCATGACCCTTGATAGATACTGTCAGCCGAGGACTTTTATAATCTGTAAGGGGTGCTTCCCTTACAATTTTTCCTTCATGTACAACAGCAGTCTTTGCCACCAAACTTGTAGTGGAAGCTTCATCAATTATCTGCAAGAGTTCCGACCTGAACTTCCCATCCATCTTTATTAAATCAAAAATACTAACCTCCTTTTTCATGGACTTGAGCAGTCTGGAGACTTCTGATTCCTTAAGAGCTTGGGCTCCATTTGACTTATCCAACTCCTCATGAGCCCTGCTGAATGCATGTCCAATGGCATCACTGGTACCTGTGCAATTTTCCTTTTGCCTTGTGTCCGCACTTGTGGTGGCTAGGTCTTCGGACACACCTTTGTCTCTGTTTAATCCATTAATCAATGATTCTTGACCCATGTCCACTGGAGCCATCCCCTTGCTTCTTGTCTGCACAGTAAAAGAGTCAATTTCCTCTAACTGCACCACCCTGGTAGATGGTGATGGCACCTTAACTTGATTTGCCATTTCTTCTTCCTTCACAGAAATCATTTGGATATGGGGCCCTGATGAAGAGGCTTGATTCTTAGGACAACCATATGTATAATGGTCTCTGGCCTCAGGGCAGTTCCTGCAAGGAGGTGCATTCTCTGGTAGGGTGCACCTACTTTGGTAGTGCCCACATTCTCCGCACCTAAAACAGATTATTGGCCTCCTAGGCCCATTTCCAAAATTATTTCTCTGTCTAGGGTTATAGTTGTTACCTTGATTTTGTGCAGCCATCACATTTGTGGTTGTTGGGGGTCCTCCTTGGGTCCAGTATGTCGTTGCAGGCATTCCTCTTGATTGGCATTCATGGGCCTCATGGCCAACCTTCCTGCATAATTGGCAAGTTACACTTAACAGAGGACACTCACTTACTATATGCCCTTGTTTGCTGCACATGGAACACCAAAGACCACTCTTGATGCCCCCTCCTTTGAGCTCCTGCAACTCCTGTCGCAGCTGAGCTAATTCCTCTGCTTGGGCCTCCTCTTCCTTTTGAAGCTTGAGTGCTTCAATCTCCCTTCTCAATTGAGCCACAGCAGTCTCCTCCTCTTTGTAGGGCTTATTTCTCTTTAAGCCCTCCAACTCCCTCCTTAGCTGGGTCACTGGATCCTCCATCTCTGTACCATATGTTGGTGGTGAAGAAGTTGTCCCATATTGGTGCCTTATTTGCTCCAGTCTTGTAGCCGTGGTGATGAACTCCTCTATGGAGGCTGTAGGTAGCACCAACTCTTTTATTTTGCATTGGGTGACCACAGGTAAAGGTTTGGCTAACCACTTCTTGACAAAGAAGTCGTGTGGTGGATCCGATAATTTGGCCATTAATGCTTTTGCCCTGGTCACGAATTCGGGGAACTTCTCTCCTGGACCCAACTTCAAGTTTTCCAATTCTTCTATAATGATTTCAGCCGTGTTGCCCTGTTGAAATTGATTCTTAAAGGCCTCTTTCATCATATCCCAAGAGGTAAAGTGATTTTCGGCAAACTGACTAAACCACTTGTCTGCCAGACCCTCCAATGTGGCGGGGAAGAGTATCAAGAAAGCATCTTCCCTACCCATTAGTCCCCTAGTCTTACATAATGAAAGAAATCGTCGAATGTGTTCATCTGGGTCCTCATGGGCTAAACCTCTGAAGGAGGGGAATTTTATGTTTAACCTGGAGAGCAAGATTTCTAGGTCCACCTGCCCTGCCATGCTTCCTACCGATGAAGTCGATGAAAGTGGACTTGTTGATCTTCGGTTCGTCTTTCTTCTTGTCTGCTTGCACTTGATTCTCAAGGTTTGTGACCGGGTCGCGGTCATGAGCTATTCATAGTCCACTTAAAAATGAGACACTTGATAAAAGGATATACCTTTTGGCCCACTGGAGTAATGTTGTCGACACTGGAATGTTGTCCTTCAATGGCAATCTATAGTCTCCTATGCTCAAAGCTCCTTGGATGTCCCACCGTGCGTGCCAAATTTGTTGGGGGATTCTTTGACAAGAAGGAGTTTGAGGGTTTGTAGGAGAAAATGGAAGGACCAAAAGAGAAAATACACCTTGGAAGTCTCTGTCTTCGATTGATTACAGTAAGAAAAGTACAATGTTTGAAATACAAGGTACACCAATACCTCTGTGCACAATCCCGCAGAGTGCCCAATTACAAAATATCCAATATCCCAATGTCCTCTTGCTGCCGACCTCCTCTGCGACAAACCTCCACCTGCTTCAAGCTTCTCCTTGTGCACACCTTGCACCAAGCTTCCACAAAGGGGGAGGAGTGAATACCTGCTGTCGGCAAGCGTACACTGCCAAAAGACCTTGAGATACTTGGGGGGGGGCTATAGCTTAGCACTTCTCTGCACCAAAATCCTTGGTCACTCTCTATGCACCTTGCACTTCCACTTCTGTGCGACGTACTCTGGTGACTCTTGCACTTCCCTCTCTTGCTTCCCTTAGTCTATGCTCTCTTGCTTACTCTAACCTTGGTCCAAGAATGGCTCTTCCTTCATTTGAGTGTGCCGATCACGTACGCTCCTAACTGCAAGTGAATCTTGGTGCTCACTTTGATGTCCCAAGATGGCTCTCACAAGTGGCAGCCAACTACTCACTGTTTTGTCATGTAGTGACTTTAGTCTAAAACCAAAAATTTTAATGGGGGGCCATACTTTCACCTGCGTACACTTTGCCGCTTCACATGCCTTCACATTTCCTTTTAATTCTTCACTTTTGCACATAAGGGGGGGTTCACCTGAACCTTCCAAAACACTTTAAAACACACTTTGAACCTTAGGGAAATTAGAGAAAGTACCTCTGCAACCTGCAACCTATTTTCTCCAATTTACCCTTTGTGGACCATTCATTGTGCACTACCTGTGCACTTTGACACCTGCACTTACGCACTTTGACTTTGCACCTATTGACTTTGACCTTGACCTTGTTGACTTTGACCGGTTGACTTTGACTGCAGTTGACTTTGACCAACATGACATTTATGGGCTCAACAGCAGATAAGAAGGATAAGAAGCAGAAAGGCAAGAAGAAGGAAGAAGACGAAGAAGAGACTTCCCAAGCCAACTTCGCAAGCAAGAGCAAGTGGAAAGGGAAGAAGAAAGGACCAAAGCAAGACAAAGCCAAAGGTCAGAATGTTCAACCTTGTGCCATATGCGATAAGACCAACCACACCACTCAGAACTGCTGGTTCAATGGGAAGACCCAAAAAGGAAGTGGAAGATGTGGATATGGCGGCAATAGAGGCAGAGGTGGACACAACTTCAACAACAACAATAGAAGCTATAATAGAAGGGACTACAACAATTATTCAGAAGATCAACCACATGAAGACTCATTACTTCTTATGAACCTAAGCCACAAAGAAGGTAAAGAAGATGATCATTTGTTCTACATAGATTCAGGATGCTCGAATCATGTTGCAGGCAACATTGCTCTTCTATCTGACTTGGAAAGTCCAAAGCATAGACATGAAGTGCAAACAGGGGATGACACGAAGCACAATGTGGAGAAGATTGGTAATGTCAAAGCTTCCAATGGCAGGACAAACATTCTGAGTAAGGTTCTCTATGTACCCACTATCACTAAAAACCTAATAAGTGTAGGCCAAATAGTTGAAAAAGGCTTGCAAGTTAGGTTCACCCAACATGGAGCTTTTGTGGAAGATCCATGTCAAGGCTTCAAGAAGATAGCCCGAGGTGAGAAGCATGGTAGGCTCTTTACTTTTGAAGTAGGAGATACCAGGAACATAGCTCTATTCAACTTTGGGTCTCAAACCCTAAGTGAGCTTGAAGTGTGGCATAAGAGACTTGCTCATGTGAATGAAAGAACCTTGAAGGATATATGCAGGGATCAAAGTGTTCTAGGACTGCCGAACATATCAAAGCAACACATGATCAACAGGTGTGATGCATGTCAGATTGGGAAGGCACAAAGACAACCATTCAACCACAAAGGCTACATCCACAACAACTTATTAGACTTAGTACATACAGATGTATGGGGACCAAGTCAAGAACCTTCATTGGCAGGATCAAGGTATTATGTCTCATTTATTGACGACCATAGTAGGTGGACTGTTCTATACTTTATCAAGAGTAAGAATGAAGTGTTTGATTGCTTCAAGAAGTATCTTGCGCATGTGGAGAATCATACAGGTAGATCACTAAAGAAGCTCAGATCTGATGGAGGGGGAGAATACTTCTCCAAAGAGTTTGATGAGTTCTTGTAGGATAAAGGTATCAAAAGGGAAGTGACTACTAGGTACTCTCCTCAACTAAATGGAATTGCAGAGAGGAGAAACAAGACATTAGTTGGATCAGCCCGAACAATGCTTGAAGAGAAGAAGTTGCCACATTATCTATGGGCAGAAGCTATTTCAACTGCAGTGTACCTTGTCAATCGACTACCATCCAAATCACTTCAAGGTATGACTCCTTATGAAGCATGGCATGGAAGAAAACCTAGTCTTGGACATTGCAAGGTTTTTGGTTGTTTAGCTTATGTTCATGTACCATCACAAATAAGAGGTAAGCTAGATGAAAGGGCAACAAAGGCAGTGTTTATTGGATATGATTCAACTCAGATGGGTTACACGTTCTTCAATCCTTCAACCAAGCAATTCACTACAAGTAGAGATGTTGTGTTTGAAGAACATAGGTCTTGGTATGATGAAGACAAACAAAAGGTAACACTACCATATGATCTTGATTATGACTCTCATCAATTAGGAAGGAAGCATGATACACAGGTCCAGGATCCAAGAAGTGATACAGACGATGACCAAGATGAAAGAGAAAGGGATTACAAGCTATGGAAGTCAAGAGGCAAAGCAAAGATGCAAGAGGTTGGAGAATGCTCCAAACAAGCACCTAGAAGATCAGCAAGAGAGAAGAAACAACCAGAAAGGTATGGATATGATTCCACATTTGTTACAAAGCATTCAATCTACTTGGCAAAAGACTCTATTTCAGAGGAACCCTCAACCTATGAAGAGGCAAAGGGAAACCCTAATTGGGAAAAGTGATGGAGAGTGTTAATCTCCAAAAGAACAAGTTGACCTTGAATTTAGATCACCTCTATATCAAGATCAACTTTAGACTCCACCTAATTTAGAGAATCTTCACCAAATTATCAGAAAATTGATTATTCTGAAAAATTCAGTTTCTTCAGAAAAGTCTGCTGCAGATTAATCACTCATTGACTAATCAATCCTGTAAAGTTTTTGATAAAACTTTGCACAACACTTTGCCTTAAGGTTGCGCAACTTTACCAAGTTAAATCTCTCAAAATGATTGAGTATACTGTGAGAAATGTGTGAAACACTTTACCTATGTCTGAAACTGCTTTCTTGCAATGGCGACTTTGACACCTGCAACTTCTTAGCTTTGATTCTCCCAGCTCTGAACCCGTTTGATCAAGATCTTTTAGCCATAGATGGCTTACCTTCCAACTTATATTTTGAGCCCTCACTTGTGTAAAACTTTACACTGTGGACTGAGCACTGACCATTTCTTTGAAGATGAAATGTGCGCCAGATTTTTCGACTCTTAGAACATTCTTACATATGAATGATCCTAATCAAAATTCTCTCAACCTGATTGCAATTAACCTCTCAAATTCTAGCCATAGATAGATTAGCTATGGACTTAGACACGTGCAAAAGGATTCTTCAAAAGACTAAGCACAGAAGGAGAATGGGAGAGAAGATCGACGCGCAGAAATCTACAATATTTTCTTCTTCATTACTTTTCATACATATGGTTGATGATACATACAATGTTCATCACCTATTCACCTATTGTCTTCTCTATCTGATCTATATCACTCTCTCCTACTACGAATACATATCTGTAGATATATATACGAGTCTAACTCGTCATCTTTTTCAAAATACATTGAACTATTTACAAGAGTAATATACACAAGAAAACATTTCTGATTCTATTCTTTTCCTTTGAAAGTAATCTTCATCCTTCCACATATCTTTTCACTTTTCGACTTCATGTAATCACCTATTGATGATTGCTCTGCTCCAACAGCTCCCCCTCAATCTTCAATTGTGATTACCTGTATCTTCTTTATTCCTGCCATATCTTTAAACCTCTGCAATTTAGGTCCATCCAAACTTTTAGTCATCATATCTGCAAGTTGATCTTTTGTAGGAGTGTGTATGACTTCAATCTCTTTCTCAATGACCTTCTCTCTCAGGAAATGATACTGTATTTCAATATGCTTAGTTCTAGCATGAAATACAGGATTAGCTGCCAAGTATAATGAACTCATATTGTCTCCACAAATAATAGGAGTACTCTGAATCACATCAAAAACTTTCAAAAGTGTTTTTAGCCATATTACCTCTTTTCCAGCTTCCACCATACCTTTATATTCTGCTTCTGTAGATAACAAAGCAACTGTATGTTGCTTCTTGGAACACCATGAAATCAATTTGTCTCCTACATAGCACAAGTATCCATGTGTTGATCTTCTATCATCCACATTACCTGCCCAATCTGCATCACTATATATCTTGATTCTTGTATCTGAAGTAAACCCATAGTACAACCCTTCTCTGAGTGTACCCTTGATGTACCTAAGTACTCTTTGTCCTGCAATCCAATGTTCCTTTCTAGGACAATGCATAAATTGTGAAAGCACACCAACTGCATATGACAAGTCAGGCCTTGTTAATGTAGCATAAATCAAGCTACCAACTAAACTTTGATAGAGTTTCATGTCTCTGAACTCTTCTCCTCCAAACCTAGACAATTTATGGTTCACTTCCAAGGGTGTAGGTGCAATCCTGCAATCTTCCATTTTAAATTTGGTTAGCAAATTTTTAAGATACCTTTCTTGGGTCACATATACTCCATGTTGAGTATAAGAGATCTCCATTCCCAAGAAGAATGATAGGTTCCCCAAATCACTGATTTTGAACTCTTTCTCCATCTGCTTCTTGATCATTTGTATCCCTTTATCATCTGTTCCTGTAAGTATTATGTCATCAACATAAATACAAACATAAATGAACCCATCTTCACTTGCTTTGACTAGCAAGCTACTATCTGCCTTTGATGCTTGAAATCCAAGATCATTCAAGAATTTTACAAGCCTATAATTCCAAGCCCTTGGGGCTTGCTTCAACCCATACAAAGCTCTCTTGAGCTTACATACATAATTTGGACTCACTTGATCTTTGAACCCATCTGGCTGCTCCATGTAGACTTCATCTGAAATGTAACCATTCAAGAAAGCATTTTTTACATCTAATTGAGATAGCTTCCAACCTTTGCAAGCAGCAATTGCTATGAGTGTCCTGATGGTTGTCATCTTTGCCACAGGACTATAGGTCTCATCATAGTCCACTCCATATGTCTGTGCATACCCTTTCACAACAAGTCTAGCTTTGTACCTAGACACACTTCCATCTGCAAATCTCTTTGTTTTGTAAACCCACTTACAACCAATGATTTTCTGACTATTAGGTTTAGGAACCAAATCCCATGTTTGATTCTCTATCAATGCATCATACTCCTCTTGCATAGCATCTTCCCAATTCTTCTTCCCTTTGGCCTCTTCATATGTAGAAGGATCTTCATCTGCTTTTACCAAGTAAGCATAATCTTTAGTAGTTAAGAATGAAGTGTCATAGCTATACCTTGTAGGTTGCCATTTGTGCCTAGATGATCTCCTAACTTCTGCACTTCTTGAAGTTTCTGGTTCATCACCTTCTGGATCAAATCTTGGCCTCTCTTCAACTTCAATCTGCACTTCATTACTCTCACTTTCATCAAGTAATTGAATCTTTGCTTTACCTTTTCTTTGATCCACTACTTCTTCATCATCTGCATGTACATTATATTTACCTGCATACCAAGTACCTTGCTCATCAAATGTAACATCCTTGGATACAATAAATTGCTTTGTGGATGGACTCCACAACCTGTATCCCATTTGCTTATCATCATAGCCAATGAATACATACTTTTCTGCCTTAGGCTCCAACTTATGCCTTAATTGAGATGGCACATATGCATATGCCAAGCATCCAAATATTCTGCAATGATCCAAGGTAGGTTTCTTACCCCACCAAGCTTCATATGGTGTCATACCCTGCAAAGCTTTACAAGGCAATCTATTAACCAAATATGTAGCTGTATTAACAGCCTCAGCCCACAAATAATTTGGGCAATTCTTCTCTTTCATCATGGACCTTGCAAACTCAACAAGAGTCCTATTTCTTCTTTCTGCTACCCCATTTTGTTGAGGAGAGTACCTGCAAGTAACTTCTCTCTTTATACCTGCATTCCACAAATAATCATTGAACTCATTTGAAAAATACTCTCCCCCTCCATCTGACCTTAGTCTCTTTAATTTTGACCTGTAATCCTTTCTGCATATGCATGATAGTGTTTAAATGTATTAAACACTTCTGACTTTTCCTTAATCACATAAATTGTGATCCACCTGGTAGCATCATCAACATATATGACATAATATCTTGAACCATTTATACTAAAGTCCTTTGAAGGACCCCACACATCTGTATGCACCAATTCAAGTCTTTCTGAATACATAAATCCATGCTTGGAATAGGATTGCTTATGAGCCTTACCTAATTGACATGCCTCACATCTGTATGTCATGTGTTGACCTGCAATGTTAGGCATTCCAAGCACTGAATCATTGTTAATCATTTCTTTGATACCTCTTTCATTAAAGTGTCCAAGTCTTTTGTGCCAAAGATCCAATTCTGACACCTTCTGCTCTCCATATGTGAACATAGCATGTCCAACATTTCCTTGTACCTTCAATGTGAAGAGCCTTCCTTCTTTCTTTCCTGCAATAACTTGTTTATACCCTTGACTAGGGTCTTCCACATAAACTCCATCATTGGTAAACCTTACCTCATAACCTTTTTCCACAATTTGACCTACACTGATCAAATTCTTTGGAATTGTGGGAAACTAAAGTACCTTACTCAGAAGAGTGCTCCCATCCTTAGCTTTGACTGAACCAATTGACTTTACCTTATGCTTTGTATTATCACCTGTCTGAACTGTATGATTAATTGCATTATGATCTAGGTCAGTCATCAAAGCAATATTTCCACTCAAATGATTACTACATCCTGAATCAATATAAAACACTCTCATGTCCTCATGTGAAGTTTCACATGTATTCATAATGAGAGTCGAGTCCTCCTTTTGATCTGATGCATAGTTGTAGTAGGTGTTATTATAGGATTGACTTTGGAAGTTTCTTCCACCACCTCTTCCAAAAGAATTCCTACCACCTCTACCTCTGAAATTTCCTCTCTGAAATCTACCACCTCTTGCTCTTTGATTAAAGTTCTGATAATTACCATTGTTTTGATTATTATGCCAACAATCATGAGATAGATGATTGGTCTTACCACATATCCAACAAGCTCTTGCAATCTCTTTATTGTTTCTGCCTCTTCCTCTACTTCTGCCATTTCCTCTTCCTCTTATGAAGTTTGCTTGGTTTGAAGTACCTTCTTCTTCACCTGATTGTTGCTTCCCTTTGTTGGCTTTCTTCTTGTCTTTAGAATACATTGCATGACCTGCATTCTTATCAACATCTCCTTTGACATCATTCTCAAAAGTTAGCATATGACCTAACAATTGATTCAAGTCAGGAGTAAAGTGATCTAATGAAAGTTCTGTAGATAAAATGAAAGGCTTCCATTTCTCATCTCCTCTTAGCCCTGTGAGTATTTGTCTTACCAATTTGTCTTCTTCAATATCTTCATCCACTGCACCTAAAGAATCTGCAATGTCCTTCATCTTTGTCACATAATCAGAAATTGATTGTGAGGCCTTCTTCTTGAAGGTAGTAAACTCTGCCCATAGTGAAGCCTTCCTTGATTTGGTTGTATTTTGGAAATGCTCTTCCAAAGCATTCCAAATGTCACATGCACTTTCAAGTCCTCTAATGTGAGGAAGCAAATAGTCATTGACTGCCATGTAGATGATGCTTCTTGCTTGAGCATCCTTCTTCATCCAATTCTTCAAATCTGCAAGCTCCTCCCTAGTTGGAACACTAGGATCTCTGAATTCTGGCTTTTCTTCATCTCCTGTGATGTATCCTATCAGATCTTTGCTCATAAGATGAGCTTCCATCCTCATAGACCATGCAGGATAGTTCTCTCTATCCAACTTTTCAATTTGGAGACTATCTCCCATCTTTACTTCACCTGTAGTCTCAAAACTTTAACCTTTACAGATAATGAATGTACCTTTACTTCGAATGTTGCTCCTTCTGATCCTTTTGATAATCTTTGTATGTCTTCCTTCAAGTTTTCTTCAACCTTTACCCTTCTGCACCTTCAAAATGTAAAGATTTGTACTTCTGCAATAGTCGGAGTCTTCTTCACTTCAATTTTGACACAACCTGCTCTGATACCACTGATGGAGAGTGTTAATCTCCAAAAGAACAAGTTGACCTTGAATTTAGATCACCTCTATATCAAGATCAACTTTAGACTCCACCTAATTTAGAGAATCTTCACCAAATTATCAGAAAATTGATTATTCTGAAAAATTCAGTTTCTTCAGAAAAGTCTGCTGCAGATTAATCACTCATTGACTAATCAATCCTGTAAAGTTTTTGATAAAACTTTGCACAACACTTCGCCTTAAGGTTGCGCAACTTTACCAAGTTAAATCTCTCAAAATGATTGAGTATACTGTGAGAAATGTGTGAAACACTTTACCTATGTCTGAAACTGCTTTCTTGCAATGGCGACTTTGACACCTGCAACTTCTTAGCTTTGATTCTCCCAGCTCTGAACCCGTTTGATCAAGATCTTTTAGCCATAGATGGCTTACCTTCCAACTTAGATTTTGAGCCCTCACTTGTGTAAAACTTTACACTGTGGACTGAGCACTGACCATTTCTTTGAAGATGAAATGTGCACCAGATTTTTCGACTCTTAGAACATTCTTACATATGAATGTTCCTAATCAAAATTCTCTCAACCTGATTGCAATTAACCTCTCAAATTCTAGCCATAGATAGATTAGCTATGGACTTAGACACGTGCAAAAGGATTCTTCAAAAGACTAAGCACAGAAGGAGAATGGGAGAGAAGATCGACGCGCAGAAATCTACAATATTTTCTTCTTCATTACTTTTCATACATATGGTTGATGATACATACAATGTTCATCACCTATTCACCTATTATCTTCTCTATCTGATCTATATCACTCTCTCCTACTACGAATACATATCTGTAGATATATATACGAGTCTAACTCGTCATCTTTTTCAAAATACATTGAACTATTTACAAGAGTAATATACACAAGAAAACATTTCTGATTCTATTCTTTTCCTTTGAAAGTAATCTTCATCCTTCCACATATCTTTTCACTTTTGGACTTCATGTAATCACCTATTGATGATTGCTATGCTCCAACAAAAAGGCCATGAACGAAGAGATAGATGCATTGAAGGAAATGGACACTTGGGATTTGGTTCCAATGTCACCGAATCAAAAGGTAATTGGTTGCCGATGGGTATATAAAATTAAAAGAAATTCAGATGGATCAGTTTGCAGGTACAAGGCAAGATTAGTTGCCAAAGGATGCTCACAAACTCATGGTATAGACTATGAGGAAACATTCTCACCAGTTGCAAAGATGACTACAATCAGGACATTGATAAGTGTAGCTCCTGCAAGGAATTGGAGACTCCTCCAACTTGATGTGAAAAATGCATTCTTAAATGGTTGGATAAGTGAAGAGGTATACATGTCACAACCACCAGGTTTTGAAAACCCTAATCATCCATCTTATGTTTGCAGACTTAAGAAAGCATTGTATGGATTGAAACAAGCTCCAAGAGCTTGGAATTACAGGTTGCTTACATATCTTCAAGACCAAGGGTTCAAAGCTAGCAGCTCAGATCCTTCTCTATTCATCAAAAGGGATCACAATGAGGTTATCTATCTATGTGTATATGTAGATGATATTATTGTGACAGGTGATGATCTAAATGGCATTCAAAGGATCAAGAGACTCATGCAAGAGGAGTTCAAAATCAGTGACCTAGGTGAGCTCACATATTTCCTAGGTATGCAGGTGATATATACAGATGAAGGAATGTATTTGACTCAAAGAAGATACATTCAGGATCTTCTTCTCAAGTTCAAAATGGAGAACACTAAACCTGCAGGTACACCTTTGGAGATGAATCATAAACTTACTGTTTATGAAGGTGAGAAAATTGAAGACATTAAAGAGTATCAAAGCTTGGTAGGTAGCTTGATATATGCTACTCACACAAGGGCGGACATCTCATATAGTGTGGGAGTGCTTAGTCAGTTCATGCACTCACCAAGAAGACCACACATGGATGCGGCTAAGAGAGTACTTAAGTATCTCAAAGGTACAATCAACGAAGGTATATTCTATCCTTACTCTTCCGATTTGGATATCAAAATCTACTCAGATGCAGATTGGGCAGGAGCTAAGGATGATAGAAAAAGTACATCTGGTTACTTAGCATTTGCAGGTTCGAAGCTAGTGTCATGGAGTTCCAAGAAGCAACCAACAGTTGCTTTATCCTCAACTGAAGCAGAGTACAAAGGCTTGACCATAGCAACTCAAGAGGCAATATGGTTAAAAGCATTGTATACAGATTTGGGACTTGTGAGTTCCAAACCTCACATATTTGGAGATAATGTAAGTTCCATGCATCTAGCGGCAAATCCTATTTTTCATGCGAGAACCAAGCACATAGAAGTCCATTATCACTTCATCAGGGAGAAGCTCATGGCAAAGGAAATTGACATTTCTTTTGTTCCGACTGAAAAGCAAGTAGCAGATATGATGACGAAGGCACTTGATGGAATAAAGCTTTGTAGATTCAAAGCTATGGCAGGTATTCAACCTATCAGAGAATGAAGACTCAAGCATACTTTAGCTTGAGGGGGAGCTGTTGGAACATCAAGCTTACACTATGCTTGAGGTGGATTTGATCTACATCAAAGGCTATCGCGTCGAAAGAATATCCGTTGGAGAGTTCTTTTTCATATGCTCACTTATTGTATTTTTTGAGAATATTTTGATGGCTCATTTACCGTTGTAAAAGCCTTGAGTTGTACACATGTAAAGGTACAAATATAGGGCCAAAATCCCACGAAATTTTGGTGGTTGAAGTTGCATTCAATCAAGCAATCAATCACCTAAAAGTAGATCAATCAAGATCTTCACTTTTCCTAGATTGTAGGGAAGTGAATTGATTCCCTCCAACATCCATTCCCACCTTCATTTGAATTCAAATTCAAGTTGTAAAAGTCGTGGAACACTCCTAGAGGCTATATAAGGAGTTGAAATCACTTGTACATTACATGGAAGCAATATACATACACTTGTGACCATCATTGTCTTGCTCCTTCAATTTTCTGCATCATCTTCTTCGCCAACAG
>CM035417.1:82747804-82877804 GCA_020310875.1 Ceratopteris richardii | reverse complement strand
AAAAATTGGCTCCAAACACAACTACAAAAGTAGATAAAAAATACATGCATGGACATGCCTCGACCAGGAGATCGATTGAGAAGAATACATTGTGATTTGAGAGCTCACTCCATAGCTCAATCACTTTCCTCACATTGTGCAATAGATTATTGCCAATGACATTGTATTTCTATGTGATCTAATACATGCATTTTCATTACATCTTTACTTCACTTCTCTGCCATGACTACATCAATATAGTGATCTTCTCATAGCTTGTTTGCAGTGTATGATTGACCATTTGTCATGATTTAAAGCATTATAAATTCAATATAATGTCTATTTTACAGCTACAAAATCTCATTATCATTGCTTTTCTGAATCATGAGATATATTCACTTCATTACTCTCTAGTCTATTGACTGATGCATCCCAAAAATGTTGGGCAATTCCTATGATTTGCTAAACATCATACTCAACATGTAGTTCATCTTTTTATTGAAATCACTGGTAGCTATCTAATTCAACTAGAAATCACCAAAAGGAGTTATGTTAATTGCTATCATGCTTAGATCATTGTTCATTATATTGAACAGGTGTAGAGACTAAAATAGCAAGTTTATGATCTTGGATCTATTTCCTACCTGTCTATTTTGATCCATTGATTAATGGATCATGTTCTAAATAGCATAGGCCATTATTTATGATCATTAGCAAGCTAAAGAGGCCCATTACACTCTCCAGCAATTGTTCTTGGCTAGTGTGAAGTCGGCTTAAGCAACACCACTTCATCTCTAAAAACTATCCACCATCTTCTCCAACACTAGTATCAGAGCAACAACAAGCAAGATGGGAGATGGATTTCCATCATTCATTGACAAATTGGAGAGAAGGAACTACCCAACATGGTCACTAAGGATGCAAGCCTACCTAGAAGGGAGAAGGCTGTATGGATACATCTCAAGAGATGAAGAGATGCCAACATACAAGAGCAAACATCAACCCACAAGGGAAGAGCAAGAAAGGTTGACCACATGGTGTGCAAAGGATGCTCTTGCCAGGTCCTATCTACTAAATGCACTATTTGATTTCTTATTGCCTCACATTCGGAATTGCAAGACCTCCTAAGAGACTTGGGAACTACTCTTATGTACATATACCCTCACAGATTAGAGGGAAGCTTGATCCTAAAGCTGAAAAGTGTATATTTATTGGATATGACCAAAACCAAAATGGTTTTAGGATATATAATCCCACTAACAAAGGATTTATAGTTAGTAGGGATGTAGTGTTTGATGAAAATAATTCATGGTTTGAAGATGATTGTAGAAAGGTCAAGCTACCTTATAATTTGGAAAATGACTTTCCAACTCTCACTCAAGAAGATCAAAAATTACCAGAAGATATCAATTCAGAGGATGAAGAGAAAATTGATATCAAGGCATGGAAGTCAAGAGGCAAGATCAAGTTCAAGCAATTGGAAGACATTCCAAATTGCTCCATTCAAGCACTCAGGACATCTCAAAGGGAGAGTAAAAAGCCCATAAGGTATAGTTATGACACATCATTAGTCACCAAGCATTCTGTGTATATCACTAAAGACTCTATGAAAGAAGAACCTTCTTCATTTGAAGAGGCCAATAAGAAGAAAGAATGGAGAGAAGCCATGCAAGAAGAAGTTGAAGCACTTCAGGAAAACAATTCTTGGGATTTGGTTCCCAAGAAGCTAAGCATGAAGGTAATAGGATTCAAGTGGATATATAAAATCAAGAAAAACTCAAATGGTTCTATAAACAAGTACAAGGCAAAGTTAGTGGCAAAGGGGTTTGCTCAAACCCATGGAGTGGACTATGAAGAAACCTTTTCACCTGTGGCTAAGATGCCAACAATTAGGGTTTTGGTAAGTGTTGTTGCTTCCAAGAATTGGAACCTATATCAGTTAGATGTTAAGAATGCATTCCTAAATGGATGTATCTCAGAAGAAGTGTACATGGCTCAACCACCAGGGTATGAAGATAAGGATAAACTAGGATTTGTATGCAATCTAAGCAAGACACTCTATTTCCTAAAGCAAGCTCCTGGAGCTTGGAATCATAGGCTTGTTACTTATTTGCAGGATCAAAGTTTTGTGGCTAGCAAAGCAGATTCTTCTTTATTTATAAAGAAGACCAACTTAGAAGTTATCTACTTATGTGTCTATGTGGATGAAATTATCATTACAGGGAATGATGCTAATGGCATCAAGCAAGTTAAAGCTCTACTAATGGAAGAATTTAAAATCAATTATCTTGGTTTGTTAACATACTTTCTTGGTCTAGAACTTGTGTACACAGATTCTGGTGTTTTTATTACTCAGAGAAAGTATATCCATGATATGTTAGTAAAATTCAAGATGGAGAACACCAACGTTGTAGGTACACCCACGGAACTCAATCAAAATCTTAGTTCTCATGAAGGAGAACTTCTTGAGGATGTTACAGGTTACCAAAAACTTGTTGGGAGTCTTAGCTATGCAACCCTAACAAGAGTGGACATTGCTTATGGAGTAAGTACATTAAGACAATTTATGCATGCACCAAGAAAACCTCACATGGAAGCTGCCAAGAGGGTGCTAAAGTATCTAAAGGGTACCATAAATGAAGGGTTTTTTTACCCTTTCACTTCTCACTTGGACATAACGATGTATTCTGATGCAGATTGGGCTGGCTCCAAGGATGATAGGAGGAGCACCCCAGGATACTTGTCTTTTGCAGGTTCAAAGCTTGTATCATGGTCATCCAAGAAGCAACCAATTGTAGCATTGTCATCTATAGAGGTAGAATATAGAGGCCTAGCAAATGCAACTCAAGAGGCTATGTGGCTCAAGCAATTCTACACAGATTTGGGGTTACACTCCAACAATTTTTGGAGACAACACTAGCTCACTTCATTTGTCTTCTAATCATGTATATCATGCAAGGACTAAGCACATTGAAGTGCACTATCATTATGTAAGGTAGAATTTTCTTAGCAAGGACATTCAATTGTCCTATGTATCAACTCATTTACAATGTGCAGATCTATTCACAAAGTCTTTGGATGGAAGCAAGATGAATAGGTTCAAATTGATAATTGGTTTGTAGGAAATGAAGGAGGAATGAAGTCCAAGCATGTTAGGCATCAGGGGGAACTGTTGGTGCAAGAGAATCCAAGCCCACATACTTGGATGATTAGCATATTTCTCATGGAGCCTTATATGATCAATCCCTTGTAAAATCAATTACATTTACCTTTGTAAAAGAATTTTACTTCCACAAGGAAGTTAGGAAGCATCAAATCTCGTAGTTGATTGATGAGAGAATATATCCTATAGTTTAGGATTTACTTTTAGGTGGACTTTTGAATTTGAATTCAAAAGATTGGCTCCAAACTCAACGACAAAAGTAGATCAAAAAGACACATGTGGACATGCCTCGACCAAGAGATCAATTGACAGGAATACATTGTGATTTGAGAGCTCACTCCATAGCGCAATCACTTTCCTCACATTGTGCAATAGATTATTGCCAATGACATTCTATTTCTATGTGATCTAATACATAGATTTTCATTACATCTTTACTTCACTTCTTTGTCATGACTACATCAATACAATGACCTTCTCCGAGCTTGTTCTCAGTGTATGATTGTCAATCATTTGTCATGATTTAAAGCATTATAGATTCATTATATTATCTACTTTATAGCTACAAAATCTCATTATCATTTCTTTTATTAATCATGAGATATATTCACTTCATTCCTCTTTGGTCTGTTGACTGATGTGCCCCAAAAATGTTGAGAAAGTCTTATGATTTGCTAAACATCATACTCAGCGTGTAGTTCATCTTTTTTATTGAAATCACTTATGATTGGTAGTTGTCTAAGTCAATTAGACATCACCAAAAGGAATTAGGCTAATTGATGTCATTTTTTGAGCATTGTTTATTGTACTGAATAGGTGTAGAGACTAAAATAGCAAGTCTATGACCTCTGATGAATTTCCTACCTATCTGTTTTGATACATTGATTAGTGGATCATGTTCTAAACAACATAGGTGATTATTTATGATCATTAGCAAGCTACAAAGGCCCACCACACTCTCCATCAATTGTTCTTGGTTGGTGTGAAGCAAGTTTAAGCAAGACCACTTCATCTCTCAAGGCTATCCACCATCTCCTCCAATAGATGCATTCTATATGTTGGCCAATCTGGGCTCTGAAAAGATCATCCCAGTTACGAAGAAAAGTACAAATCCAGCCCAAGACTTGTATTGCTTACAGTGTAGGAATGTGGGCCACATCACTACCTGTTGCACCCTCAATCAGGTATATTATGCCATCTATAATAAGAATAATCACAGTGTGGGGGAATGCAGATTTAATGCAAAAAACACATTAGTGGCCTAGCACAAGCAAAATCTCCTCTATGGAAAGGTAACTCGATAGGCTATAAACCTCTGATCAACCCAAACAATGGATGGAGAGCCAGGATGTAAGGGTATCCGAACAGACATACTATACAAACACACAGCAGTTTTTGAACTAGCAGAAATTCTCCCACCCAAACTTTTGCTTGTAGTACGGACATAGGAGGTTTGAGTGTGAAGAAGCCAAGGAATATGATTGGAGAAAAAATGAAGCTAAACTCAAAGCACCTATGGCTAATGTTGTAACTCTAGAATATTTGGATCCATCGACAGCTATCATTACAAGATCGTGGCAAGAATAGCAGAACTTACAACAAATAGATCATCCTATGCCAACCAAGTAGAAGCAAAAACTGAAGAAAGCAATTCAATAGGCTCAAGAGTACCCACCTTATTATGTGGATCCTAAGCTTGTTCTAGAGGTAAATCATAGTAAAAGTCATCAAAGTAAAATAAGTAAGAAAAATTCACATAATATACCAGCCCAGGAGACTTGTGGAGTTGGACAAGAAAAGGAAAATTTGAAACAATTAGCGGAATGTACAGTTTCAAAAATTCAAAAGTCACCTATTAGTGACCAAGAACCTTGTACCAGATTTCAGAATCATAGGTCCATGGCAGAACGAAATCAGAATGATATGACTTCAGTAGCATCAAAGGAAGGTATCTCTTATCAACTATTATAGAATTCACCCATTAAATTATCGTTAGGAGCTGTGCTAGAACTCGTTTTGACTTTCAGGGAGAAAATTTTAAAGCAATTACACAAGAAATATTCACCAGCCCAGAATCTGGAATCGATGGTTAGTATGGTAAAAGATATTTCAGATAGAATAGTGGATTATGCAGTTCCCACCATCACGGTACAGTATGAAAACAAAGCCATCCCCAAGGTCCTAATTGATGGCAAATCAAGCATAAACATTGCTTCAATCACTACATGCAAGCAGATGGGTTGGAACAGTATTGAACCAGCCCCATTTTTCATCCAGATGGTGGACCAGTTGTGAGTGCAGTCGGTGGTGTTGATCAAAGGTATCCCTATCAGAATTTCTCAGGTGGTTTTTCTTATTACATTTGTAGTACTAGGCTCAAAGGAAAGAATCTGGATTACAATTTACTACTTGGACGATCCAGGTTAAGGAACATCAAGGTACGAAAGAATTGGGATGCGAAGACCATTACCTTCCAAAAAGGGCATGATAAATTTTTGGTTCAATTAGAAGATGAACAACATTGTCTCCCAGAACATAAACCAATATTAGCAGAACCCCTACACATGATGGATGGACTGGAGGAGGAGGAAGAGCCGTAATTTCTCGAAGCCAACAGAGACCTCTTATCATTCACAGTTTTGGATGTAAACTCAATCATCAGTTGAGTCTCTGATGGCATGGCTGCCACTGTCTATACAGAACTTTTGGAACCCAAAGAAGGGTATATTGCAGATCCAATAATGAAAGACCCCATGGAGTTGGCAAATATTCGTGTTGAAGAAGATTCATTAGAGCTTGTGAATCTCAAAACTACTGCAAAACCTAAAGCCATCCAAATTTGTGCGGAGCTTGCTCTGAAATTTTGGATGGCATTGATTGCTCTCTTGAAGCAATACAAAGGCGTGTTTGCATGGACATATGCCGATATGAAAGGTCTTGATACAAAATTATACCATAACTGAATTTTACTTAAACTAGATGCTACCCTAGTAATGCATCAAAGATACAAAATGAATATGAACTTTGTGGAGCAGGTTAAGTATGAGTTAGATCAATTAATCAAAGTTGAATATATTGTTCCCATAGAAAATCCAGAATGGGTCTCCCCAATAGTACATTATACCCAAGAAGAACATACAATTGCGAATTTGCATAGACTACAAGAAGTTGAATGCCGCGATAATACCTAATCCTTTTCCATTTCCATTTCTAGATAGTATGTTAGATGAGGTAGCAGGCCAAGAAATGTATTCTTTCTTAGAAGGTTTTAGTGGTTGTAACCAAGTGAGATTGTTCAAGGAGAACATACCTAAGATGGCATTCATTACAAATTGGGGGGTATTCGCATGTACTACCATGTGGTTTGGATTGCGAAATGCACCAATCACTTTTCAATGCTACATGCAACAAATTTTTGCTCCATACCTTACATCCTTTGTGCAAATTCTCTTGGATGATTTCTCGATTTCTAGTAAGATGGCCATCCATCTGGAGCACTTACACGCATGCTTTGATTCATGCAAGAAGGTATATCTCTGCCTTAACCCTAACAAATCAACATTTGCAGTCAAATGCGGAAAGTTATTGGGCCACATCATTTCAAAGTACCACATTGTAGTGGACCCAGATAAGGTTAAGGTCATATCGAAGACCCCAATACCCTGAAACCTGAAAGAAGTTTTATGATTCCTTCAGCAAGTATGGTGGCACCTATGCAGGTTGGCATATATTGCCATACTAATGAACAAGTCAGTGCATGTCCGACCGACAAAGTTTAAATGGATAGAGGAAGCCCAACTTGCTTTTGAATGCTTACAAAAGTTGTTAGCTATTGCACTTTTCTTGAAATCTCCAGATTAGACAGAACCCTTTCATGTCTTTGTTGATGCCTTTCACAAGCCCATTGGAAGTATGCTTATGCAAAAGGAAGGGAGAAATTGGTTTAGACTGACTTATTATGCTAGTCGACGACTAACATCAGCAGAGCAGAATTACTCAACCATTGAATGTGAATGCCTCGGATTAATCTACTCCATAAAAAAATTTCGGCATTACTTACTGGGACGATTGTTCACTTTCCATGTGGGTCACAGTGCCCTTCTATACTTGGTAAAGCAGTGAAATTTGGTAGGACGGCTAGCCAGGTGGGTACTCTTGCTTCAAGAATTTGAATATGACATTGTCCATCGGCCAAGAGCAAGCCACGCCATCGCTGATTTTTTTATCCCAAATTGATCATGGAGAACCATGAGAGGGTGTCAACAATGCTCTTCTGGATGCTAAGGTATTTGCACTCACAGAGATCGAAGATGCTCCACAGAATTCTCTAACCTGGTACAAAGAGATGTTGAGCTTTCTAGAGAATGGAATCACTCCATCTTCTTTGCAGTCTGCAACTAGAAAGAAATTTGGTCTCTGTAGTCTACTATTTACTATCTTCATGGGTCAGTTGTATCACAAAGGTCCAACTTGAATCTGGTTACGCTGTGTACCTCCACATGAGGTGGCTGCATTTATCTCTGAAGCTCATGTCGATGATACAAGTGGCCACGTCAATTATTTGATAACGGCATGAAAAATCTAGCAGGTAGGATTGTGGTGGCCAACCATGTATGCAAATGTTTAGAATGCGGTGCAAAATTATGATCCCTGTCAACTAATTGGAGAACCTCGAGGCAATCACCATTTTCCACTACAACCTATTCTTCCACTAGAGCCCTTTCATAAATGGGGTTTAGACTTTATTGGTCTAATCAAACCACCGACAGTAAGAATGGGCACATTGTATATCTTAACTTGCATAGATTACTATACCAGATGGGTAGAAGCTTGGCTGGCTAAACAAGCTACAGCTCTCACAGTAGCTAAAAAACTTCAAAATCAGATTTTTATGTGTTACGATCTACCGTTGGAATTAGTATCAGACAAGCCAACTCATTTTTTGAATTAGTTAATTTCGAAAACACCTTCGAATACCAGATAAGGCATAAGTTCAATTCTCCATATTATCCCTGGGCAAATGGTATAGCAAAAAGCACCAACAAAGTCGGAGGTGCATTTGATGTTTTTCTCTATCAATAGGCTATTGGATGCTTGATTTACTTATGCATAACTCGATGTGATACTCAGTTTTTTATCTCTCAGATGAGTAGGGTTATGCATTGCCTGGGTGTCAAGCATTGGTAGGCAGTTAAGTGCATCTTTTGCTACTTGATTGGTACCCGATTACTTGGGTTAATTAATCCCAAGGGGGGATCATTACCATCAAATTTGCATGCTTTTTTTCACTTGGATTAGGCTGGATGTTATGACACTTATGTCCACAAATGGCTTTTGCTTCATTCTTGGTAGCTCATGCATATCTTGGTTGAACAAGAAGTAGCCTATTCTAGCTAGTTCTAGTTGTGAGGTTGATTATAGGGCAACTTTCATAGCAACTTTTGAGTGTGTGTGGCTCAAACAACCTTTGGCTGATTTGGGTGTTGTTGAGTCTTCTACCACCACCATCTTTAGTGACAGTTAGAGCGCATTGGCATGTAGTGTCTACCAAAACCTAGATAAAATTATAGTTATATTGAAGCTCCCAGGCCTAAGACATTGAAAGAAATACAAAGTTTTTTGGGTCATACTGAATACCATAAAAGGTTTATCAAAATGTATCTAGACATAGCTCGACCACTTGCAAGGCTTACAACTAAAGAAATCCCATTCAAGTGGGATGAAGAAGATGAAAAGGCTTATCAGGTTCTGAGATCAAAGCCTATGGTAGCACCAATCCTAGTTACTCCAAATTGGTCTAAAGATTTTCATGTCCATGTGGATCTTAGTGCCTATGTGGTAGGGAAGGTTCTCACAAAACATATCGAAGAGCACAAATTAGATAAGCCCATCCAATATGAAATTCAAATTTTAACTAAGTCCAAGAAGAACTACAATACCATTGAGGGAAGCTTTGGAAATGATATTTGCAGTACAAAATTTTACCATTATCTGTTAGGGGTGAAATTTATCATCATTATGGATCATCAACCATTTAAGTATTTATTGAATAAGCCACAAACAATAGGTAGAGCCTGGAGGTGGTTCTTATTGTTCCAAGAGTTTGATTTCATTATAGTGCATAGAACAAGTAAAGAAAACATTATGGTTAGTCATCTATCTAGAGTTAGCCTAGAGAACCAAGCCATTGGAGTGCATGATGAGTTTCTGGATTGATCTATTTACAATAAGTTCTTAAGGGTGGTATGAAGATATCAAGGTGTTTTTGAAGACAGAGAGGTATCTTGATAAAGCTGACTCTATGCAAACAAAGAGGTTTCTCTTAAAAAGTAGGCCTTATATGTTTATTGAGGGAAAGTTATACATGTATGGGAAAGATAATTCACATAGGAAGTGCATGGAAGAAGAAGAGGCATGACACATTCTCAAGACTGCACGTGGTGGGCACCTCTCTGGCCATATTATGAGTCAGGATATCCTAGATGTTGGCTTATGGTGGCTATCTTGTTCAAGGATGCATAAGAGAGATCTCAAACATGTGATGCCTATCAAAGATTGTTGGAACAAGTCCATGGCATGTCTAAGTGGTGGCTTGAGTCATCCAAAGACATAGAAATTCAAAGGAAATGACAATCCTTTGTAGAGTTCACTTGTGAACTCAATCTTGTAATTTTTGAGGTTCTACTTAATGTAAAAGTGAAAGCATCTAAAGTGGTTGAGTCAACTTGATGAGTAGGAAGGCAAAGAGCCACGAATTTGTGATTGATTTAGTAGGACAATCAATCACCAAAATATTGGAGAGTCATTTTAGGAGAGATTCAAATTCAAAATTAGGTTCCAAACACCACTATATATACATGCACTTTAGTCGCAGTTCTTTACACCTCCATGAGCAGGGCTTCATGCCATATCAGAGTGTGGTTTCAAGGCACACATATGTACCGGTAAGTCCATTGTACTTTACAATCAATATACATTCATTTTCATGATCATTAGTGTTCATGTTTTCATGCTTTTGTGAGTGTATTATTCATTGCCATATCTCTCAGTTTTTTCAGTGAGTTTGCAAAGATGATTTCTCTTAGTATGATTCATCATTTTTAGTGATTCAACTTGCAAAATTTAGCTCTCTAAGTCTACTACATACTCACAAGTTTCATTTTATTTGGAGATCACAATTCTAAGATATGATCATTCGAAGTTGCATATGTCTCTTCATACTTTACTTCTCTGTTAGTAATCCATTAGAACAATGATTTTCTCATAGATTTTTCTCAATGTGTAGTTGGTCATTTGCGATTATTTAAATCCTATTAGATTCAACATACTGTATATTATATTCCTACAAAATTTCATAAGCATTGCATCTTGGAATCTTGAGATATTAATAGATCTTTGCTCACTGGTCTGAGGACTGCTATAGCCCGTGAAAATCGGGAGGGTGCTATGACTTTCTAAGCTCTTTTCTCTTCATGTAGACCATAATTTTTTATGAAATCACTCATGATTGTTAGCTTACTAAGTTAACAGCAAGTTTTTTACACTTGATTCAACCTCTACCTATCTATTTTGATTCATCGTTTTGAGAATGATCTTCTAAGTTACATAGGGTGTATAATACATCCTTTGGCAAGCTAAAAGGGCCCACTACATATCTCTGGAGTTTATTTGTCTAGTGTAGTGCAAAGTTTTTGCAGCACCACTTCATCTTCTCCAAGTTCAAATCCATCTCTTCACAGTGGTACAGAGCAAGGTTGGACAACATGGTAGATGGATTTCCTTCATCAATTGACAAATTAGATAGAGGTAACTACTCAGCCTAGTCACTAAGGATGGAAGCTTATCTTCAAGGCAAGAATTTATAGGGTTATGTAGCTGGAGATGAAGTTATGCCAAGTTTCAAGCACAAAGGTCAACCTACACAACAAGAACAAGAAAGATTGAGTAGATGGTGTAGGAAGCATCAACTATGGCTAGACTTCACAACTCTCAAGAAAGCTCCCAAAAAAAATGTGACTGATTTTGTCATAAAGCTGAAGGACATAGCAGATCAGTTGGGAAGCATTAGAGAGGTAATATAGGAAGAGAAAATTGTAAGGCAGGTCATCAATGGCTTGACGAAAGATGACAAGTGGGAAGCATTCACCACAGCTATGGATCTATACATGGATATGCATGTACCAGATTTCAATACACTCATAGGACAACTACTTACTCAAGAGGCCAAGCTTATCAAGAATGGAGAAAGCTCCAAAGGTAATCAATCTTCTGCCTTGTATACTAATAAAGGAAAGTCCAAAGAAAACAAAGGACAAGGAAAGAAAGTGGATGAGGAAGTAGGTATACATCAAGCTAACTATGCAGGTAGATGAAGACATGGTAGAGGTAGACAAGGAGGACAAGGCAGAGGGAGATCCCAAGTCTCTAATTCATGCTCTATTTGTGGATTAACTAATCATACAACTAAAATTGCTTTAGGAATTCCAAGAATCAAAGAGGAAGTTATGGATACTCAAGAGGAAGGTTCAACAATTACCATGGCAACCACAACAATTGCAACCATTCAAACTATCAAGGAGGCAATAGGGGAAGAAGAGACTTCAATAACTACATAGAAGACTCAAATCAAGAGTACTCATTGCTAATCGTGAATATGGCCATGCCACAAGGTAAATCTGATGAGCATGTTCTCTACATAGATTCAAGTTGCTCCAATCATGTGGCAGGAAATGTGCCACTCCTTGGTGGAAAAGATAGGAAATGTGAAAGCACCTGATGGAAATATCAACCTACTTAGCAAGGTACTCTATGTCCCTACCATCACAAAGAATTTGATAAGTGTAGGACAAATTGTGGAAAAAGGCCTACAAGTTAGGTTCACAAAAGCAAGAGCATTTGTTAAAGATCCAAGTCAAGGATTTAGGAGAATTGCAAAGGGTGAAAACATAGGTAGATTGTTCACATTTGAATTACAAGACATGAGAAACATTGCTCTCTTTAACTATGGTAGTCAGACACTCACAAAATTGGAAGTATGGCACAAAAGTTTAGCACATATTGGTGAAAGATCATTAAAGCAAATCTGCAGGGACCAAAGTGTACTTGGACTCCCTAATTTGTCAAAACAACACCTGATTTATAAGTATAGTGCATGTCAATTTGTAAAGTCCCACAGGTTACCATTCATGAAGAAAGGATATATGCATGGAGATCTCTTGGATTTGGTTCATACAGATGTATGGGGGCCTAGCAAGGATACTTCAATATCTGGATCAAGGTATTATGTCTCCTTCATTGATGATTGTAGTAGATGGACTATATTATACTTTATGAAACACAAAGATGAAGTCTTTTCATGCTTCAAAAGATATTTGGCTCTTCTCAAGAATCAAATAGGTAAGACATTTAAAAAGCTAAGGTCAGATGGAGGGGGAGAGTACTTCTCCCATGAATTTGACTCCTTTCTTCAAGAAAGAGGAATCAAAAGAGAGATCACTACAAGGTACACTCCTGAGCAAAATGGAGTGGCAAATTGTTGAAGCTACAAGTTCTATGCTAAATGAGAAGCACTTACCGAATTACTTATGGGCTGAGGTTGTATCCAAGGCCACTTATTTGATTAACATGTTACCTTCAAAATCACTTGATGTCATGACACAATATGAGGCTTGGCATGGAAGAAGACCAAGCTTGGATCATTGTAAGATTTTTGGATGTATTGCTTATGCTCATGTTCCTTCACAAGTTAGAGGGAAGATAGATCCCAAAGTGAAAAGGTGTGTATTTAAATCAAAAGGGCTACATATTATACAACCCAACAACCAAAGGATTCTTGGTGAGTGGAGATGTAGTATTTGATGAGAATAGTTATTGGTATGAAGATTCATGTAGAAAGTTCAACTTACCTTATGATCTTCAAGAAGATTTTCCAAAACTTGTTAAGGATAATCCTCCTAAAATTGAAGAGCAAGATACCTCAGAAGATGATGAAGCAACTCAATATGAAAAACTCAAAATGTGGAAGTCTAAAGGTAAATCAAAAATGCAGGAACTTGGACAAGAGGCAGAATCATCACATCATGGTCTAAGAAGTTCCATGAGGGAGAAAAGAAAACCAGAAAGGTATGGGTTTGATACTTCTCTAGTCACTAAACATTCAATCTATCTAGCATAGGACATAAATCAAGATGAACCCTCAACATTTGAGGAAGCAAAGAAGAAATCAGAATGGAGGCATGCAATGGAAGAAGAAATTGAAGCTCTTGAGGAGAATAACACTTGGGAGTTGGTTCTCAAGTCTCCATCAATGAAAGTGATAGGCTCAAGATGGATCTACAAATTGAAGAAGAACTCAGATGGCTCCATTAACAGGTATAAGGCAAGGGTTGTGGCAAAAGGCTTTGCACAAACTCAGGGAATTGATTATGAGGAGACCTTTTCTCCTATGGTAAAGATGCCTATAATTAGGGTTCTGCTTAGTGTTACCTCTTGCAAGAATTGGAAGATACTTCAATTGGATGTAAAAAATGCATTTCTTAATGGATGGATAACAGAAGAGGTATACATGGCACAACCACCTGGTTTTGAGAATCACATATATCCTGATTATGTGTAAATTTAATAAAGCTTTATATAGACTCAAACAAGCCTCAAGGGCTTGGAATCACAAGCTTGTCTCATTCTTGTAGGACAAAGGATTTCAACCTAGCAAGGCAAATCACTATTCATAAAAAGGAGTAATTTTGAATTCATCTATTTGTGTGTGTATGTGGATGATATTATATTAACAGGAAATGATGCAGATGGAATCAAGAAATTCAAAGAGCAGATGAAAGAAGAGTTTCAGATATGTGACTCACATACTTCCTAGGATTGGAAGTGGTTTACAAGGATCATGGTCTATATCTTACTCAAAGAAATTACATTAAAGACTTGTTGACAAAGTTCAAAATGAAAGATTGCAGGATTGTAGATACTCCAATGGAGGTTAATCATAAACTGAGCTCACATGAAGATGAACTCATAGAAGATGTGACAAGTTATCAAAGCCTTGTGGGTAGCTTGAACTATGCCACATTGACAAGGATAGATATATGTTATAGTGTGAGTGTGCTATGTCAATTTATGCACAGACCTACCCTTATATATCTTATTTAAGTTTGAAATTGTTCTCTGATGCAGATTGGGCAGGCTCCAAGGAAGACAAAAGGAGCACCTCGGGATATCTTACCTTTGCAGGTTCAAAACTTGTCTCATGGTCATCCAAGAAGAAACCCACAGTTGTAGTCCCTTCCACTGCAGCTGAATACAGAGGTCTTGCAATAGCTACTCAAGAAGGAATGTGGATGAAGACAGTATTCACAGATCTTGAATTGGAGATTGGAACTCCAAATATTTTTGGTGACAACATGAGCTCCATTAACTTGGCAAACCAATCCCATTTTTCATGCAAGGAATAAACATATTGAAGTACATTATCACTATGTAAGAGAGAAGATTGTGAGCAAGGAAATTCAGTTAGCTTATGTGTCAACCCATCAACAATGTGTAGATATCTTAACCAAGGCACTAGATGGAACCAAACTCAACAAATTTAAAGGTATGATTGGCTTGCAAGTAATCTTGGAAGATTTAAGACCTCAAGCTCACTTGAATTGAGGGGGATCTATTGGAACAAGTCCATGGCAAGTCTAAGTGGTGTGTTGAGTCATCCAAAGACATAGAAATTTAAAGGAAATGGCAATCCTTTGTAGAGTTCACTTGTGAACTCACTCTTGTAATCTTTGAGGTTCTTCTTGATGTAAAAGTGAAAGCATCTAAAGTGGTTGAGTACTTGATGAGTAGGAAGGAGAAAAGCCACAAATTTGTGATTGAGTGAGTAGGAGAATCAATCACTAAAAGATTGGAGAGTGATTTTAGGAGAGATTCAAATTCAAAATTAGGCTCCAAACACCACTATATATACATGGACTTTAGTCGTGGTTTTTTACACCTCCATGAGTAGGGCTTTATGCCATATCAGAGTGTGGTTTCAAGGCACACATATCTCCCAGTAAGTCCACTGTACTTTACAATCAGTATACATTCATTTTCATGATCATTTGTGTTCATATTTTCATGCTTTTGTGAGTGTACTATTCACTACCATATCTCTCAGTTTTTTCAATGAGTTTGCAGAGATGATTTCTCTAAGCATGATTCATAATTTTTAGTGATTAAACTTGATAAAGTTAGCTCTCTAAGTCTAATGCATACTCACAAAGTTTCATTGCATTTGGAGTTCACAATTCTGAGATATGTTCATTCGAAGTCGCATATGTCTCTTCATACTTTACTTCTCTATTAGTACTCCATCAGAACAGTGATTTTTTGAGAGCTTGTTCTCAGTGTATAGTTCGTCATTTTCCATGATTTAAATCATTTTAGATTCAACATATTGTCTATTATATGCCTACAAAATTTCATAATCATAGCATCTTAGAATCTCAAGCTATTAATAAATCTTTGCTAATAGGTTTGAGGACTACTACAACCCATGAAAATCAGGAGGATGTTGTGACTTGCTAAGCCCGTTTCTCTTCATGTAGACCATCATTTTTTACGAAATCACTTATGATTGTTATCTTACTAAGTTAATAAGAGTTTGCCAAAAGGAATTAAGTCAATTGCTATTGTGGCCAGAGAATTGTTCAAAATACTGAACAAGTGTATGAACCAAACTAGAAAGTTTTTTACACTTGATTCAACCTCTGCCTAATTGTTTTGATTCATCATTTTGAGAATGATCTTCCAAGGTACAGGGTTTCAAATACATCCTTTGGCAAGCTAAAAGGGCCCACTACATATCCTTGGAGTTTATTTGTCTCGTGTAGTGCAAAGTTTTTGCAGCACCACTTCATGTTCTCCAAGTTCAAATCCATCTCTTCACAAAGATGTGGATCAAAGCCCACAAAGTAAAGACAACATCCATTGGTTGTCTCCACTGCATGGAAACCTTTTGAGAAATGGGATTTAGATTTTATAGGGCCTATCTATCTTGGATCCTTTTTGAGGAAGGAGAAGTACTTGCTGGTTGCTACAGGCTATGCAACAAAATGGGTTGAGGCTATTTCTTCTCTAGATTGAACAACCCAAGCAGTTGCGGATTTCTTGTACATCAACATCTTCTATAGGTATGGCTATCCATTAGAAATTTGCACCAATCAAGGGACACACTTTGTCCACAAGGTTTTGTAGGAATTTCTCAATAAGCACAGGATCCTCCATCGCACTTCATGTGCTTTCTATCCAAGAGAAAATGGACAAGAAGAGTCCACAAACAAAGTATTGATTGCTCTCCTCAGGAAGGAATGTATTCATAGGCACACTACTTGGGGTACTGCATATTTAGGCACATTATGGGCCTACAAGTTTCTTTGCAAAAAAGCAAGAAGTCACTCCCCCGTGCAACTAGTATGAGGAGTAATTTCCATCGAGCGTTTTGAGTTTCTACATGGTTCTGCTAGGATAGAGTCTATTCATGCAAGGAAGGATCCTATGGTTTCTATTAAACTCTCATCACTCAACAAATTGGAGGAGGTTTGTTTTGATGTAGAAAGATAGTTGCAGGAAACACACAAAAGAAAGAGAGAGAAAGGAATTTCATAATAGAAATTTTTGGAAGGATAAATTATAGGTTGGAATGTAGGTTCTTTTACAGAAACCTCAATTAGGGATGTAATTTCAAGGCAAATGGCTTCTTCATTAGGAAGGTCCATACAGAATTAGAGAAATGCTCTAGTGGTGTGCAGTGCAATTGAAAACTTTGTCTCGAGAGGCACTACCACACATCAAAATTTCAAGCCTAAAGGCCTATAATCATGAAAACAATTGAAACTCTTTTGGTCCCCTTTCATTTTGTGTGATTTGGCTAGGCTGTAAATAGCCCTCTTATTGTTCTTTCTATTTTATTAGTTTTTCCATTATCAACCGATGTTACACACTTGTTCTTTAGGTCTTTATGGAATTTTTGATGCCATTCAATAGGTTAAGTCATGAGGATATTGCAAAAGAAATTCTAGATTTTTTTAGTAATTTTTAAAATTTTTTGGTAATCTCTTAGGATTTTTTTCCTCTTTTCCTTCAGCTTTTCTTGGTTTTTTTGTGCATTTATATTTATTTTTCTAGTTTTCCTCATTCTTTTGCTTTATTTTTCTAAAAAAGGTGAGCCCCATTTCCTTTAGTTTTTCCCTTGAAGATTAAGAAAAATAATAATAAATTTTAAAAAAATGGCCTTTCCTTGTGCTCAGCACCTCCATTTCTTCTTCTTCTTCTTCTTCTTCTTCTTCTTCTTCTTCTTCTTCTTCTTCTTCTTCTTCTTCTTCTTCTTCTTCTTCTTCTTCTTCTTCTTCTTCTTCTTCTTCTTCTTCTTCTTCTTCTTCTCCTCCTCCTCCTCCTTCTTCTCCTTCTCCTTCTCTCTCTCTCTCTCTCTCTCTCTCTCTCTCTCTCTCTCTCTCTCTCTCTCTCTCTCTCTCTCTCTCTCTCTCTCTCTCTCTCTCTCTCTCTCTCTCTCTCTCTCTCTCTCTCTCTCTCTCTCTCTCTCTCTCTCTCTCTCTCTCTCTCTCTCTCTCTCTCTCTCTTCTCGCTCGCTTGCTTTCCTGCCCCCCAAGAAAATCTACTATAGTATAAAATTTTATAATATGATATGAAAATATTTTTTCATTATTTTATATGTGAAATGTTCATGGCTCTAGATTGTGCCTCGGATGATCAGTTAATTTTTTTTTCTAAGATCAATCTCATGTTTTTCAATATGTCTAGATTCAGTCTCATCATTATTTCCCCCAAAATCTTGACCCATTTCCTTTTTTTGTTCAAATGCTCTCTCTTTTGTCCACATTGTACATATGATTTTTCACCACACATGTTCCACATAATATATTCCCTCTCTATTTCCCCACATGTTTCACATTTTCCACATCCACCCCTAGTATCTACTCTTTTCTTATTTTTTTCCCCAATTCAAACCTCTCCATCAACCCCCAGCCCACCTAGCCCCTTCCACACTCACCCCTACCCCTCCCCCTAGTAGCATACCCCACCCTTTCCCCTCCCCTCTTCCTCTTTCCTCGTGATTCCTCGCATCAAATATCTTCATCAATCTTGGTTACTTCATCTAGATAGCTCCCACTTTTGGCGATAATCATTTTTTGTGAGTTTCCTTTGTAGAGATTTTCTTCTCTTCTCTAGCAGGATTGCTCAAATGTTCCTTCCAAGGTTCTATAATAGACTTGTGTTGGGGTGACACCTCAATTGCTCATGGTTTTTATTTTTTCTCTTCAGGATGGAGAGCCCATTAGGTGGTGGGCAACTCAATCACTTGTGGTTTTGCTTTTTGCTCTCCAAGATAGAAAGGCCATTAGGTGGTGGGCAAATGTTTAGCCTTTCATGGTGTTGACTTGGCAAAGTGGTGCACAAGTGGTGCACATGTCGCCAAGGAGTTGTAAGACCATGAGTGCAGAGGTAGTGCACAATGTGAATGCTCACAATTGACAGGTTTTAAAGAATTTTCAAGTGTCTCAATGGTTGAGGTGAACCCTCCCTTATGTGTACATTTTGGAGAATTGAAAGTCAAAAGTGAAGAAGTTATAGTACTTGGTTGTACTTGTGTGTACATTTTTTCCTAAAAGGTTATGCATGGTGAGAATTTTATCTTATTCTTTCAAAAAAAAGCTATTGTAATCTTCTACTTTAACCTGAGCACAAAGACTTTTGATGCAGCATGTCTTTATCCTTCTTCTCTAGTCTTCTCCTAAAAACACTCAAGCCCTTACCAAAGAATTTCCCCCAGGACATAGCCATGGCAAAGGCTTGTGGTTGTATGAATGAATCTATCAAGGTTTCTCCATGCACGTTAGAGTGTGTGTTTTGATCTGTAGGCTTTAGTAGTCCTTTTTAACATATACGATCTATGGCTACTTGTTGAGCTTCTACTCCAATGCACTATTCTTCTTGGCATCTATTTATTGCCACTTTTAATTGTCTCTAGAAGTCTCTAGTGAGGGGTTTTCGGTAGACCTTCACTCTACAACCACTAGTATAGTTAGGAAAAATATTGCCTTCTAATGTGGCTAATTGGATGGCACCACTAGGTGATACGTGATGTATCATGTAGGGTACATGATCCCTTTTGTATAGCTTCTAAGCATGTTGTTTTAGGGTATAAACAAGCATTAGTTCACATTCCTTCTTAGAGCTTCTTATCCTTGATTTGGCATCAAAATAAGCTTTTTGCCACTCTTCGTGAGCATAGATGCCCCCTATAGCCCGAAGGTGCATCTTTTGTAATTCATCGAGTTTATCCACCAAAGCAGATAACTTATGACCATTCCATTCATATTCTCTAGCCAATTTGAGAGTAAGCACAAGTAAATTAATAGATAAAATAGCATGTTTTCCATACACTAAGTTGAAACGGCTAACTCTGAGCATAATCTTGTAAGAAACTCTATAGGCCCAAACTACATGGTGTAGTTGCATATCCTAGTATGAGCATCCTACGTTCATGAGTTTTCATCAAGATTGTGCATAGACATTTGTTGGAACTCTCAACTTTGATTATTTTCTTGTGAATGGCATGGAGATTATTTTTTATGAATAATAAAAAAATATTTTGATAAATACTCTATGACTTCATTGATAAAGTGAGTATGGTGAGGCCAAATCTTGTGAAAATATACTCTGATAAAAACTTTGCAATGGTTTGAGCATCAACTTTTGTTGTAGCATGTGCCCTGATCCATTTAGTAAGGTAATTAGTGGCTACTATTATGTACTCTACATGAGATCATTTGGTGGATGAGCTAATAGAACCAATAAATTCCATCCCCATTTTTGAGCTATGCATCCCACCATAATAGTCCTTGAAGGCATTTGATCTCAATCAAAGGGATATTTAGCTCTTTGGCATGTATCACACATACAAATGTTTGAACATCCATGCATAAGGTAGGCCATCATGGACCAACAAATTATAAAATCATTTGGACTATCCGATCTATAGGAAAATGTCCACACGCAACACTAGAGTGTGCAACTTCCAATAGTGGAAGATAATCATCTTCATGAACACAGAGGTGTAGGGAATGATCCTTTCCTTGCTTTTAAAGGATGTTTCTGATAAGGGCATAATCATGGCACTCTTTGTGTATGGTTTGTTGTTTAAGTGTGGTCATTTCAAAAGGATAAGTGCTAGATTTCAAATAATCAACTATGTTACGGATCCATGAGGGGCATTCAAAGACATAGAACAAAGTAACATGCTCAATGGTTGGAATGACTTGACAGAAACAACAATCACTAACATAGTCATGTACTATTCTTTCCATATGTGGCTAATAGATGTTATTTCTTTGCATTCATCTTTTTGAGGATGATGCAAACTCATAGTTTTACAATGTTCTTATGAAACCACTCTGAGTGAGACCCACTCTATATGCTCAGATTCATAAATGAAAATGGAGGCTAGCAACTTATTGATTTCTTCCTTAATCTTTCCTAAGTAAGTTTCGTTATATGTATATGGCCTCTATTTGGATGGTCAAGCATTCGAGACCATTGGTATTTGATGGGTGCAGATGTCATGATCAACTCCTTTCCAATCCTTGCAAGCCCAAGAAAATATGTCTTGATATTCTCATAAGAGATGTATGAGATCTTCTTCTTTGGAGACCAATAGATCCTTTGCTATGTAAGAGTGTCTTTCTTTATTTTATAGCAACTACAATGGCCCCCAAAATATGTGTCCAATAGGAAGGATCAAATTCATCATTTATTAGAATAGCGGCATAAATGTAATCTGGATCTTCAACTGATCTTTCTAATGGTTGACTTGGTTCTTGTTGTCCTACTTGACACAACGAAAGACCTATGCCTTCATGTATCCAAGATGGTTGACTCAAAATTATTTCCTTTATAGATCTCTTGTCCTCATCATCATGAATTGCTTGCCACTGGAGAGGTGTCACATATCTATATGCATTAATATTAGTAGTTGTTCCATTGTGTTGAAAGTAAATTGCATATCCTCCCTAGTCTTGAGCCACTTTTAATTGTCTTATGAATGGTTGTCCTAAGAGAAATTCATAATTCCTCACCTTTCCAAATTCACATGTGGCAATTGTGTCAAATTCCACATCATAGGTGGTCACGACAGTGTTTTCTAGGAGACCTAAGGGTCTCTCCATGTGTCCATCAACTAGTTATAGATGCATCCTAGTGGGTCATAAGGTTGGCTTACCACACCTCCCATAACTTCTAGGTAGCAATGGCTACTCCAATTCATGAATCTACAATAGCTTTGGTAGTCACACCATTATACATGATACGTAATAATGTATTGCCCTCATCCCTTTCACCATAATCATCAATCTTATCAATAAGGATCTTATGTATGTCTGACTCCATACCTTTGTTTTGTCCTTTAGGCTTAACTTTTAGCCTTAGTGATTTAGCTTTCTTGCACACTGAGGTGATTCTAATGATGGAGAATATTCAAAGTATGTGGCTACATGAGCCCATGACTATGGAATTAGAGACTCATTAAGAGGTAAGTCACTATGCATTGTACCATCACAAGTTCGGAAACCTAAATATGGAAGTTTGTGTTGTGTAAGAGCCACTTTATTCCATTTTAGTTTTAAAACTTGATCTGAGAGTTAACCTTGCCAAGAACCCTCCATGTCTAGAACAACAATTTCCTCTTGAGAAAGTGGAACATTAAATTGGATGGGCTCCAGTTCTATTGCAGTCACGTAGGGTTTAGGGACTGGTTCATCAGGTTGGTGTGATTGCATTGCTGCTTGATGTGATTGCACCACCTTTTGGAATTGTTCTTCATGCATATGGGTGGGAAGAACAAGATTAGGACCTTTTCTAGAAACTTCTAGGCAACTTTAATCATTTGATAACACATAGCTATTCATTCATTTTCTAATTCCTTTCTTGGATAACATCAATCATGATGCTCATTCAAAGGTCCTTCTCTTAATTTATCATTATATGCTTGAAATAATCCTTCTAACTCGCTAGTTAGAGGGTGAGCTAGGACGGATCCTAGTTGTGGCCATGTATTTGAGTAGGCATGTGCACATGATAGTGATAGAGAACTATATGGTTGCATTGTCAACTCTTGGGTTCTCTCTTGATCCCTATTGAGCTGAACATATCTTCTTTTTAGATCATCTTGGACTCAAGAGAATTCTCAAGTTCAGAAATCTTTTTCTTCCATTTATTGATCTATTTTCCTTCTTGAGTCTCCTAACTGCCCTTCGTAGGTGAAGAATCCTTAAGAAGCTCTTATTTGCTCTTTGAGCTTGATGTATCAAGCATTTTTTTGCCCTTATCTTTTGTTTTAGTTGTGTCTTGTGCTAGTATGATCACATGTAAAGGACCTATCACTCCCTTCTTCCCTTCACTACTAGAGAGGGAATAATGGTTACCATGTTAACAGGTGCAAGCTTACTCTTGTTCAAGTTATGATGATAGTCCTTATACATATGATTTTCTCCATAATCATCATTCAAAAGGATATCTTCATCAATATGGGTGGTAATTGGGGAACTTGTGCATCGGATGGCCTCTTAGGAAGTGATCCCAAATACACTTAAACCAAGGACCACGTAAAGGATTAGGTCTAGGCTAAGTGTAAGCCGCCGGATTGGCAATTGTAAACCTTTTCCTTTTCATATTCCGCACGAACCAAAAGGTCATTGCGATGAGTTGTAACTTTTTATAAAGCAATGAAAAGACACTTTCGGAGACGACCAGAAGATCGCCAGACTGTCTGTCTGGGCGAGACGTTATGTGGAGTTTCCGTAGTGTGTGTTTGAGAATTCTGTGTACTGCTGTGTCTTTTTGTTTTGTTTGATTATCTGCACCTGTACGGTAAAGATTGGGTTACGGTAATGTTTACATTAAGTGAAGTATTGAATCGCTGATTTGTAAGTTGTTTACTGTAAGTCTGTGTTGCGGTAATGTTTATCCTGGCGTTGTGTACTGAGATGTATTGATTGGAATACGAATAGTAATTATGTAAAGGAACGAGCCAGAGTTTGTTAGAAAGTTGGATTAGCAGAGTTGTTTTGAACGAAAGGTCATGTGAGTGAGTTGATTTGGGAAAATCAAGTATAGGGCCTCTGATTATTCATACCCCTTCCACTCCCAAGAACCCGGAAGGAGCTTAAACGCGCTTTTGCCATCAGAACGCATTTAAGCTCTTTCCGGGTTCTTGGGAGTGGAAGGGGTATGAATAATCAGAGGCCCCAACAACTCTGTTAATCCAACTTTCTAACAAACTCTGGCTCGTTCCTTTACAGAATTACTATTCGTATTCCAATCAATACATCTCAGTACAGAATGTCAGGATAAACATTACTGCAACACAGAGTTACAGTAAACAACTTACAAATCAACGATTCAATACTTCACTTAATGTAAACATTACCGTAACCCAATCTTTACCATACAGGTGCAGATAATCAAACAAAACAGAAAGACACAGCAGTACGCAGAATTCTCAAACACACACTACGAAAACTCCACAGAACATCTCACCCAGACAGACAGTCTGGCGATCTTCTGGTCGTCTCCGAAAGTGTCTTTTCATTGCTTTATAAAAAGTTACAACTCATCGCAACCACCTTTCAGTTCGTGCCGAATATGAAAAGGAAAAGGTTTACAATTGCCAATCCGGCGGCTTACACTAAGCTATAGCCATGTGCTGTGGTGAGACATTTGTGTAATAAACTTGGATATACTCAGGCTTTCTATACCATAAATTAGACTATAGTAATCTTCATATCCACTTGAATAACATGGATATCCTTAATAATAAGTGGAGGCATCATATTTTTGAGGGTATACCTCTTTTTTACTACTTTCTATGGCACTTTCTTGCCCCCCTATTTTTTTTAATAATAGGAGTGAATGGCATTATCACCCGCTCAATTGGCTCTTGGGCTTGTCCATAATTCATGGGAATCACATGTTGAGGAGTAGGTGGATGCTGACTCAAAATGGTTCTAATTGGATATTTGGGATACTCCACCGTTGGTCTAGGTGGATATGGCATGAATTCCCTTTTCTCTCTAAAGGAACGCGTGCTCTATTCTTCTCCTATGAGGAAATCGTATTTTCCCTTCCTTTGTCACTTTCAAAGAACAGGAGCTAAAGTGAGATAAGGGAGATCTCTCCTCGACCTCTGAGCTAAATCCCACTTTCTCCTTCCCTTAAAAGAGAGCTTTATAAATTTGTTATCTCCTCTCTTCCATAAACTAGCATAATTCCTCATTCACGTACATTCCTGTGAAGGTGGAGAACCAATCTCCCCTTAATAATGAAGGTTCATGTAGTAAAGAGTCAAGAAAATAAATTCCTTCCAAGGGTCAAAGCCCTCTACTAAAATGGTCAGCAATGATATGACATGGCACCATAATAAATAGATGTGTATCCATACTAAAGAAACCATCTCTACCAACCATGCTTTGTGCATGGATATATATGATCCACCCACACTAATGGAATCATACTTCTTGAAAACTATAAAGTGAGTATGTGATGTCTATGGAGATAAAATTACCCATCACATACTCTATTTAGAACTATCCTATGATCTTAGTGAGATATGTCCCCATTAATGATGAGTCCTTTTCTCCTTGTCCATAGAAGAAGAGTACTCAAATGGAAGTCATTTCAACCATCTCATACTAGTAGATCCTTCTTCCAATTCATGGTGTCATACCTACACTAAATCGAATGTATATTCCATATATATAATGGAATATATAGGTGGACTCCAATGAATCTCATATCCTTGAACTAATTTAGTTTGGTTCTAGTCAACATGTGATAGTGGGTATCACTTTCTATTCCAAAATAACTTGTTCCTAGGTACCAAGACTGAGTCTAAGTACCTCTCTCTAGATCACAACATACATATATGTATTGGGTACCCCAAATATTCTTCATTGAGGGATATATGCTCTAAATCATAAATCATAGAGCTAGTGCCATGACTATGGCCTTCCTAACCATTAATGAAATCACATTAGCACCCATCGATGCTCTTTCATGAAACCCATCTCCATGATTCCATCTAATTGGATTCCTTAGTAGTGTAGCAAAAATGTTTCACTACTTACTCAAGTGATGTACATGACTGATGTTGATATATTTAGATAATGATGTGTGCGAACATTCTAGGACTGTTGGGGCACTTTCCCTCTTTAGGAGGTTTTTTTCCCTTGGCTTGTATATATGCCTATAACCCTAATGGTAATATATTTTTGTACATTGTAGTGGTAATACATTCGGTATTGTGTGTTGTGCTCCAGGCTTCTTCTTCTTCCTTGTGTTGTTTGCATGCTTTCATAGATCTCAAACTCCAACAATTGGTATCAGAGCAAGTCATGGCTTCATCTAGGGCATCATCGACACCCCTCCTGTCACAATCTCAAAATCACATGAAACTTGGTGAGCATACTCAGAGTGATTATGAGATCAAAAAACTTTGTTGTATGGTACCAAAATCACGATCTAAGCTCGTTTCAGCCTCCGAACATACTATCGTAATGCTTGTGTAGGTAATTTTGTCTTTTTGTGCCAAAGATATATACAGCTTTCAATTCGCGAATATAAGCGACTCAAAGTCTGCTACAAGTTTAGCTAACTTGTTAGGGTAGTTTTGTTCAACTTTTTTAGATATAGTCATTTTTCTACATCTTCCTATTGCACCTACTGCAGAGCAAATTCATTGGGATGCCAGAGATGCTCATGCACATGCATTGATAGCCTTGTCTACCAAACATGCCATTATTCCTCACATTCGCTCTTGTAGAATAACTAAGGATGCTTGGGATACACTTACCACTTTATCCCATGCAAGGAATGAGGCTCGTGTTGCTTACCTCTGAAAATAGTTGGAGAGTGAGCACAAGAATGAAGGAGATTCCATGGATAGTTTTCTGACAGAGATCAAAGATTTGTGTAGACTATTTCGAATGGTCTTCCCGATTCATATCAAAGTTTTGCTTCTACTCTTTGTTTGATGATGAAAGGAAATCCAAATGCCTTAACACTTGAGGATTTAGTCCATGTTCTGTTGCTGGAAGATTTGTCTAGGCAGAACAAGTCCATTATGGATGTTGTAGATCAAGCTTTCCTAGCTAGTCAGAAGGGCAAAGGTAAATGGAGCTCTTTTACTAGTAAGTAGAAATCTGCTAATTTTGCACAATCAAAGAAGGAAGACAAAGACAAGAAAACAAAAAAGCAGAAATTGTTTTGCAAATATTGTAAAGGAAATGATCATGTCATAAAGAGTTGTCCAAAATTGGTTGCTAAAGAGGCAAGGAAGAAAGAGGTTGTCATGGTTGTTGTAAAGGCCTCTACACCCAAAACAGAGTCTGCTAATCTTGTGCAAAATGAAGAATGGGCATTTACTACTGTTTGCAATTTTGACCCATCTTCTCGTGAGCAATGTATGTCTACAATAAACTCAGATGTTTGGTACTCTGATAGTGGGGTGACCAAATATACTGCCTCGCAGTGTAGTTTCTTCACTTCACTTGAACCTACCCCTACAGGGAATACTATCCAATGTGACAACAACTCATGTTATCCTGTTATGGGAGTTGCTAAGATCATTCTGACTATTGCTTATGGTAGTTCTTTTACATTCTCATATGTTGTATTTGTGCCAAGGATCAAGAAGAATCTATTATTAGTTTCAGCTTTAGCCAAGATTGGCTCGGTTGTGAAATTTGTTGATGACAGATGTCAGCTCATGATTTGTCAAATGGCGATGTCATTATTGCTTTTGACATTTTATGTCGTGGGATGTACAAGCTCATAGAATATGAAAAAATTGTGAATGATTCAGCATGTGCAGCACATGATTCTCAGGCTTTATCAGATGCAAATCTTTGGCATGCACGCTTTGGTCATCTAAATTTTGCTAGCTTTCTACACCTGTAGAAATTTGAAATGGTTTCCTCTCTACCCAAACTTGAGGCACTTCTTAAACATGTCTATGAAGGATGTATTTCAAGCAAAATGCAGCATTCCTCATTCCCAAAAGATGGTTCAACTCGAGCTACTCAGAAATTGCTACTTGTTCACAGTGATGTCTGTGGTTCTATGCAAATACCCTCTTTTGGAAACTATCTTTAGTTTTTTACTTTCATTGATGATTTTTTCCAGGCATGCATGGGTATATCCATTGAAAGCAAAGTCCAACGTGTTTATGTGCTTCAAAAAGTTTTTGGTTTTTTTGGCTAAAAATTTGTTAGCATGTAAAATAGGCACCCTCCGTTCTGATCGAGGAGGAGAATATATGTCTTCTAATTTTAATGCATTTCTAGTTGAACATGGGATAAAACATCAATGTACAGTGTCGTATACACCTCAACAAAATGGAGTTGCTGAAAGGAAGAACAGATCACTCATGGAGATGGTGAGGTGTATGGTCAAGATTCAGGCTTTACCACATAGTTTCTGGCTTGAGGCTGTTATGTGTGCAGCATATGTACTTAACATGTGTCCCACTAAAGCATTGTAGTATATCACTCCATATGAGGTTTGGCATGGTTGTAAGCCATCTGTTTCCCACTAGTGTGTTTTTTTTTGTCTGGCATATGCATTAGTGCCTGAACAACAATGCAAGAAATTGGATGATAAAGCAGTGAAATGTATTTTTGTTGGATATAGTTTTGAAAGGAAAGGCTATCGTCTGTATCATCCACAGAGTAAACACAATCTGGTTAGTCGTGATGTTGTTTTTATGGAAGATGTTATTCAACCATTAAGTTCATGTACTAAGGAGACATCTATTAGCTCCAAAGATATGTATGATTCTTTGCTGCCTCTTTTTATAGGTGGACAATCTAGTGCTGATTCGAATGAGGCAATTTCTTAGCCTTTATAGGTTTCATGTGATGATGCAAATCATTCTCATTTTTTATGCAGATTTACATGATTCACTTGTTGATGAGAGAGCTAATATTGAGGAGGCAAAAACTATGCCAAAATGGATGGTGTAGACTTTGTGTGACAACAAATTAGATGCATCTCTATCATATCATACTCATTCAGGCTCTCATAGTGCCTCTTTTGCATCTGATTGCTATGTTATGGCTGCCTCTAGTCTTTGTGATGAGAATGAGCCTGTTTCATTTGAGGAAGCACAAAATTTTGAAAATTGAATGGTTGTTATGCAATCAGAATATGATGTTATTATGAAAAATGGTACTTAGTCTTTATATGACTTGCCTCCTAACAAGAAGGTTGTTGACAGTCAAGGTCACACGCAAGCATGGAAGCGCATCAATGAAGTGGACACACAAGAAGAAGGAGCATGTAGGGAGCTCCAAGAAGCACATGTCAAATTTTCTGAAGAAATCCCTATAAATGTAGTGACTTTTGTCACTAGAAACCATTGTAAATACCATTTTCCATTTTTACAACTCCATTTTGTTCAAATCGAGGAGTCCTCGAGCTTGAGGAGTATTAGAAGTATCATCCTACCAATTTTCATAATTTTTAGATTCCGTTTGAGCCCCCAAATAAGCCTTGGAACCTAATTTTTAACTAGGTCGAACACTAGGTCTGGACAGGGCCAAAACCACTCAAAAAACTATAAAAAGGGCTGGAGAGCTCATTTTAGAGGTTGGCTTGTTGTAGATTTCAGCTTTGTAAGAGAGTTCTTTTGTAATTAAAGTCCTTCCATTGTTCCACTCTTTGCTCTTACCTTGTGCGTGTGTGTGTGTGTATGTGTGTGCATGTTTGTATGCTTTCACTCACTCACTTGTGCACTTCACTTGCTCTTGGTCTTCATACCGGTCCTCACGTCTTCGCGGATTGACATTTATGAGGTGAAGCTCCTCATGTTGGTACTTGCCATTGTGCTAGAGTGACACCAAATTTGGCACCGTTGCCGGGGAGAGAGCTTGGAGGACGAGCGTGTGACGGTAAGACGTAGAGTAGCGACATTGGAAGGTAAAAAAATCAGTATTTTCAGTTCAGTTTCTGAGTTTTCTCCATCTTCATCATCATCATCACCACCATCTCTCTCTCACCTTCACATTCTCTGTTTTTTTTCGCTTTTTTTCCTATACATTCCCGATTTTTGCCTCTTCTTCTTCATTCTTGGCTGTGCAAGGAGTTTAGAGAGAGTTCAGAGCTTAAGCATGGTGAAATATAGAGATTTGCACCTGTAAAACGTCAAAAAACTGGGCGACAATATCACGGCGTGAGAGGAACAGCGTTTGGTATCGCGAGGGTCATATCATGAGATTAAAGGGTGATTTTGCATCTACAGGCTGATATGAGTGACAAGGAGAACATAAGGTACACATATCTGTAAAAATTTTTGAATTTGGGCTTAAAAATCTCCAAGTATCATGTCCGGTTGAGTTTTGGTATCGCGATACCAGAATTCCCGAGTATCGCGATACTTGTTGAGGTATCGTATCGTGCACGCCCACGAGGTATCGCAATACCATTCTGGTATTGTATCGTCAAGTTTTGGTATCGTGATCGCGATCGTCCCGGTGGTATCGTATCGCGGTCCACATGGTATCGTATCTTCTCGGTCTTGGTATCGTATCATTGATCGTGCGGTATCATATCACGTGCTAGTTTGGTATCGTATCGTTGACTCAGTATCGTATCGTGCCCAATCTAGTATCGTATCGTGCAAAAAGTGGTATCGTATCGTCTGAACCTTTGGTATCGTATCGTCCATAGAACCAGTATCGTATCATGTAATCTTCGGTATCGTATCGCCTGTCTCCTTGGTATCGTATCGTGAGAAATCTGGTATCGTATCGTGTACTAGTCAAGTATCATATCGCCCACAACTTGGTATCACATCGTGCAAATCAAAGGTATCGTATCTGACCATTTCCAGTATCGTATCGTGGAAGTTGGTATCGTGATTGAAGTCTCCAAGGTGGTATCGTATCCTTCAAGGTGGTATTGTCCATAGTGGTATCGTGTATCGTGGAAAATCTGGTATTGTATCGTCTGTCCTGAGGTATTCCCAGAGAGGTCTTGTTTCCCTGTTTTAACCCCTAGAACCCTGAACTGGCATAACTTTCTCATACGAAATCCGTTTGGAGTGATCTTGGGCTCGTTGGAAAGCTCGTGGGGAGTACTACCAAAACTTCTAATGGTTGCAGTAAAATTAATACGAGGATTATTAGATAGGGTATTTTGAAGTTGACCCTCAGGTTGGACTAGGAAGCAAGGGGTTCCATAAGATTTTGAGCAATTCAAAGGACAATTTTGGCTTATGAACCTAAGCTCAAGTTGATACTTAGGAAGAGATAGATAAAGTACCAAATCACTTGAAACTAAGGTCAACCACACAACCAAGTCAGGGACTCACAACTCAGTGGTTAACACTACGTGCTGAGTTCATAGACAAGTGAGTCAAGAATGTCATTTAACTGGGAGAGACTCTTGGCTTCTGAAGACATGCATAGTTCAGTACCTAGGGAAGGTTTTATGTCTACAGTGGAAGGGGAATATAGGATGTCTCTTTAATACATATCCATTAACCTGCAAGGAATACCCATCTACCTCAACGGTCTATACAGGTCAGTAGCAAGAATGAGAAACACTACTGAATTAAAAATATTTCCAAGACCAGCTGTCAAGTACAAAGATGGAGTCTACATGGACAAGATGGACCAGATCTATGTAGTAACTGAAAACCTTGATCAGATTAATGAAAGGGAAGAGTTAGCTCGAGATCATGAAATTACCTCACAAAACCCATTCGCGACCCAGCAAAGAACAGAAAATGTGATGTTAGGACAAATGAGCCAAGGTGGTATACCCGATAGACCACATGAACAAATTCACCATGCCAGGAATCAACCTCCACGGCCACACTAGTCAGAGAATGGGAAATATGAATAGACCTACCTTTAGGACAGAACCGCCCCAAGGTGTCCCCATCATAATGCAATCCCCAGGGCCAGACAAAAGAGTGAGACCAATCCAATTGGCCAAATGTATGCGAAATCATTACAATGGCACAGGAGAGCCCTACGACCACATTACAGAATTCAAGCAGGTGTTGCGAGCGGAGCAAGTGGAAGAATTTTTCGTGCAATATGAATCCTTTGGGCTAACCCTCATGGGAACAGCCCTAACTTGGTTTGAATCCTTGGATCCAAATTGTTTTGGACACATTGAACATTTCTTCCAAGAAGTTATTTGGGAATTCACTAAGCGAGGGATCAAGTACGATTCGTCATCCTTACTACATAGTTTCAAACAAGCTCCTAACGAGACAGTAAAAAACGCAGCACGAAGATTTAGTCAATATGTAGACCGATGCCCTGTGACAGAGAGACCTTCTCAGTAGAAAATGATATCCCTATTTTTAGAAGGTCTAACCAATGGAACATTGAGAATGTTAGTATATGTAAAACGGTTGCAAATTCTGAGTGAGTGTCTTCAAGAATGTATAGATTTGGAAGACAACTTAGCTGAGGATCTCAAAATCACACAAGATCTTACCAAAATAGAGGACACGAGGAGCAATGAGACTTCTAATTCCAGTTATGTGGAGGAAGTGGCAAAGTTAGTGGCCAAGAAATTAGGAGTACAAGGACAAAGGAACTACCAGGACTTCTCCTTGAGAGTGCCAATGTTAGAAAGTTGCACACTTTGCGGTGGAGATCATCCATCTCATGTCTGCACCAGAGAAGGATTAGGGTTATCACAACCTTACCCTTATGATAGACAACCAAATCAGGAGCCTAACATGTACTCTTATAGTGAGCAAAGGTACCCCAATTACAACATTGAAAACTATCCAATGAATAGACAGCCACGACCACTTGTACCACCCCAATGTAGACCATACAGATACCCTCCTAGAGAACAAGACAGAGAAGTTCCTAGGTATAACTCATGCCGAAGACCACAAGGAGCAACTAGACCATATGAACATGGAGGATATAGCCACCCTCAACCTATACCAGGACAACAACCACCCCAACCACCATCTCCGACAGAAGGGCAAAACATCACAATACAAGTCGTTTGTCTTGAGTGTGGCAAAGAACAACTCTTGAGAGATTGTCCCGGACATCCCTCGAGTGCACCAAAGGTTACACTAGTTAATGTAGTAGGCCTAGTAGGGGATTCAAGTTCCAGTAGCGATAATGAGGCTCCCATACATGCAGTTACTAGGGCACAAGCCTTACAAAAAGCTAAATCAGTTGAGCAATCAGAACCAAGTGAGTCAAGAGAGCCTAGTAAGAGAAAAACAAGAACATGGAAGGATACTAGGGAGAAGGCCAATCGTAAGTGGACCAAGAAGTTATCCGAACTAGAAGAAAGCCTGAAAGACGCAAAAACAAAAATAGAAGATATTGCCTCTCAAAATCTCTCGCATGCTGAAACTCCATCCACACCACCTTATCCCACCCCACCAACCATTGTAAATAGACCACCACAACCAGGGTCTGTCCTTGCAGATCCAACCCCAGAAGGCTTGGACATGATGTTCAAGGCCTACCAGGCTCGACTTCACGAAGGGCCAACACCTACAGACCTAGACAAGAGCTACCCTAGAGCAGATTTAGAGATTGAACAGACAAAAATGTGCATAAAAATGGTGGAACTAGCTCAAGCTATGTTCGAGGCCAATCAATCGTTCAATCAGACAAATGCTATTACACCGGGTTTGCACTTCCAGGACTTACTAAATAGATTAGAGCAGTTGGTAAATAAACCTCAAGTTTCTTTACCTCCACAGGCTCAACCAACTGTTGAAAGAGAACGCTCATCACCACAGAAAATTTTTGTTCCTGACTCCATAGATGAGGGAGAACCTCTTTCAATTCAACAGCACACTCAAAAGTTCTTGCGGGAAATACAAGAAGAGAAATGGGCCAAGGAGAAGGATGTTTCCCCTCCTATTCTTGAAATTGATGACCGTCATGATCAATTCCCACAAGACATTCCATCTATTTATGAAGACCAAGTAGAGCAACAAGAAAAAGAAAGTTCAGGATTTGAATCCAATTCTTTACAAGAGTTGCCACAGTTCACAGGCCCATGGGAATCTAAATCTCTCCAGATCAGAGCTCCCATAATACTGGTAAGAAATGAAGACTCTGTGGTTCCAAGAAACACTGACATCATGAAGAACACTAAGATTCAGTGTCATTTCACTATGGAAGAGCTGCTCAAAGCAAAACCTGAGCTATGGAATCATGTGAAGGATCAGGTTCCAGAACTTGCTTCCAATATGCCAAAAGCAGACTCTAACCAGAAAGTTCCAGAGATACCTCTAGACAAAATAAGGGACATGAGCGAAGGTGAGGAAGGTAATACTTATCTTCCAATCACCTACCAAGGTTACACAACCAAAGCGATCATAGATTCTGATGCTGCTGTTGCTATTGCGACCACTTCCCTCTGGAAGCAATGGAGTAAACCTGCATTAAGACCAACTAGAATGAAGCTTCAGATGGCTGACGGCCATGTTGAAAGACCTCTAGGATTGCTAGAAGGGATAACTCTAACCACGTGTGGTGTAGAGTTTGAGCACACCTTTGCTATATTTGACTTTGGTAAAACTACTACCTACGAAATGATCCTAGGAAGGCCCTTCCTACGACAACTGCAAGTTGTACAGGATTGGGGAACCAACTCCTTATACTTGCAATGCTTAGGGGTCACAACCAAGGTCAATTTGAGTGGAATCCTATCCACAAGGATCAAGAAGATTCGATCTCTGTGCATTCTAAAAGTTCATCTGAGACATCTTGGATGCATGAAGATACTCATTTGTGGATGTGCAAGGTCGCAAAGGAAGAGGAGAAACGCCTAAAAGCGAGAGAAAAAGGAATTTCTCAAGGAGATAGACCAATTAGAGACCCAGCCTATACACCGATGATCTTTCCAGATAAGGAATTTGAGCCTCATGGTTGGGCAGAAATCTTAGCCACCATGGACATTGCTGTCAATGAAGAACAATGGACACCTCATTGTGATGAGGAGGGTTATGATATTTCAGTGTTCATGTGTCAGCCCTTGCTAGAGGAATGTGACCCTAGTGACTTCATAGAAAAAGAAGAGAATGATGACGATGTAGAGTCCATTGTGATGGATAGTTGCTTTATTTCAGAGGAGCACTATCTAAAAGACATATGAGTATTTACCCAAAAGGAAGAAGAACTTCTCACAGGCATTAAAACTGTCAATTCAAAGGATGGAAGTGAAGGAGGTCAAAAGAAAAAGAAAAGACAAGGAGTGAAACGAGAAGAGAAGGAATCATTGTTCGAAGTACCAGAGACTTTCAAGCAATACGAAGTTGAGGACCAAAAAAATTTGGTATGAATGCCTAAGAGAGAGGCCACCACAGGAGAAGCTTATGATAACAAAGAAAAGACCAAAAAATTCATAGTCACCATTGAAGAAAACAAAGAGAGATGTACATACATAGGAGATGACCTAAGTAAAGAAGAGGAAGCAGAGTTGGTAGCTTTGTTAAGGGAATATAGGGACGTATTTGTGTGGCACTATAGAGACTTGAAGGGAGTAGATCCGAAGGTTTGTTCTCATACAATCCCCATGATAGTAGATGCCAAGCCCACCAAACAGAAGCCCTACACCTATAATGACACATATGCAGCTAAAATAAAAGAGGAAATCGACAGATTGATTGAAGCCGGATTCATCTATGAAATTGAGCATACTGAATGGGTGTCCCCCGTTGTAGTGGTGCCCAAGAAGAATGGAAAGTTACGTGTGTGTGTGTGTGTATTAACCTTTAAAAAGTTAATGCCGCTACAATTAGAGATAGCTATCCACTTCCAATCACTGACCATTTATTGGAGCGTGTTGCAGGCAAGGAAGTGTATAGTTTCCTTGATGGATTCTCGGGCTACAACCAAGTAGCCATTGCCATTGAAGATCAACACAAAACGGCATTTGCCACAGAGTGGGGAGTCTTTGTGTTTCGTGTGATGCCATTTGGGCTCACCAATGCACCTACAACATTCCAAAGGCTCATGTGTCATGTCTTCAAAGAGTTCTTGCAAAAGAGCTTAGAAGTATATGTGGACGATTCATGTGCTCATTCCCAGGAAAGGAGATGTCACATCCCTGAGCTCAGACAGATCTTCAACAAGTGTAGACAATACCAAGTGTGTCTGAACCCAGAAAAGTGTGTGTTCATGGTACGTCAAGGTAAAATCTTAGGTCATATAGTTTCTAAGAACGGAATATCAACAGATGAGGAAAAAGTAAAAGCCATAACGGAGTTGCCGAGGCCAAGGAATGTTAAAGAGGTACAAGCCTTTATGGGCCATTGTGGATATTACCGTAGGTTTATTCACATGTATGCAATTATAGCTAAGCCTCTTTATGCCTTGTTGACAAAGTTTGAGTGGAATGACAGATGCGACAAGTCCTTCAATGAGCTGAAGAAATGCTTGTGCACAGCACCAATACTGAACACTCCAGATTGGAATAAACCATTCCATGTACATGTGGATGCATCCAATTATGCAATAGGATGTGTGTTGTCACAACCCACAGGTGAAGGCAATCTAGCTTTGCCCATAGCATATGCGAGCAGATAACTAAATGCTGCGGAACGAAATTATACAACAACTGAGAGAGAAGGCTTACGCATGGTATATGCTATGAAGAAGTTTAGACACTATCTATTGGCCAACAAGTTCAAATCACTGATCATCAAGCTTTATTATACTTGGTCAATAAACCTTGCAATACAAGACGCTTAGTAAGATGGTTCCTCTTACTATTGGAATATGACTTTAAAGTGGTTGTTAGGCAAGGTAAGACCCACCTCAGAGTGGATCACCTTTCTCGCATCACTTTAGGAGAGCCACCGCAAGGAGTGTCTGATGAATTGCCCGATGCTTATCTATTCAATCTAGAAGTTGTTCCTAAATGGGAAAATAAGTTGGTACCAGTCCTAACCTTTGGACTAGCAAATAAGAAGGTGAAGACGAACAAGGATGAAATTGTGCGGTCACAAAGCTATCAAATATTGGCAAGAAGCATGTATAAACAAGATACGGAAGGTGTTCTAGCTTGTTGTGTCGAGTACGATGAACATAGTAGTTGGTTGCAACAAGCCCATGAAGGATTTCTAGGGAATCACTATTCTAAACAACGAAGATTGCAAAATCTAAAACGTTTAGGAGTGTATTGGCCTAGTATGGACAAAGATATTCATGAGTGGATTAAGAATTGTCCAATGTTCAAAGAGAGACCCCCGGTGGAGCATGCGACTCTTTATCACATATCATTAATTCCGAATTGGAGTGCTCCATTGGTAGAATTTATGAGATCAGGAACATTACCTAGTGAGGCTAGTCTAGCAAGAAGACGAAGCATGGAGCAAGAGGCTAAAGACTATGCCTTAGTAGGCGAAAACCTATATCGGAGAGGCAAAGATGGTTACCTAAGACTATGCTTTCATGAATCAGACTACTTGAAAGTCTTGGAAACTGCACACAGTAGTGTTGCAGGTGGACACTTTGGGCCTGACAGAGTAATCAAGACCATTCTATTCTCAAGACTTTGGTGGCCCACTCTTCATATGGATGCACATACCTATGTGAAGAAATGTGACACATGCCAACGTGCACAATATCCGATTAGAAAAGATGAGATTCCTTTGAGGCCAATGATGGGAGGCCGTGCATTCTCAAAGTGGGGTATCGACTTTGTAGGACCTATTAACCCCCCAGCTAGAAACTCCCATGCAGAGTACATTATTGTAGCCACAGATTATCTCACAAAGTGGGTAGAAGTAAAAGCTACGATAAAGAATGATGCTCAAACAACAGCTAAGTTCTTATTTGAGAATGTGTTCACGCGATATGGACTACCAATAGAGTTAGTGAGTGATAGAGGTACGCACTTCTTGAATGAAGTCATTGAAAATCTTCTCCAAGAATTCTTGGTGATACATAAGAAGTCTGCCCCTTATCATCCACAAGCTAATGGACAAGTCGAGAGCACAAACAAGATCCTATGCAATGTATTGACAAAACTGGTAAATAATAAACGCTCTGATTGGGACAAACAACTTCATCATGTTGTTTGGGCTTACCGAGTTGCCTACACGGTACTCAATGCCACCCCATTTCAGATGGTCTTTGGACAAAATGCTGTGCTACCATTGGATTTCCTAATCCCAACTTTAAAAGTAGCACAAGAGCATGAGTGGAATGGACATGAGTTGTCCTCTAGGATCTTTGATCTACAACGCTTAGGTGAGACAAGGCTACGAGTGGCGGCAGGCAACTATGCTGCAAAGAAACGGCAAAAGGCATACTTCGATGCACATATCAAAGATAAAGGCTTGAAAGAGGGAGACCTAGTGTTGGTTTATACACTAAAGCAACATGCCCGTAAATTGGAAAAAAAGGATATGGACCCATGATCATTAATAGAATTTCCACTAGCGGTGCAGTTCAATTGGCCACACTAGAAGGTGATATCTTGCCCAACTATATCAGTGGTTGTCGAGTCAAGCTATATCAAGAACCTCTTACAGAGGATATGCTAAAGAGACTCAACACTACTAAGAAGCGAAAAGAAGAAGAGTTAAGGGTTAGAGAAGAAGCACAGGTAGAGGCTTGAGAATGCATTAGGAAAAGTAAGTAAAGATGCCTAGGCCTAGATGTCAATCTTGAGGCCCCAAGATACCACATGGCCATGTGTCAGACATCGAGTGCAATTGCTTCTCGAATAATTGATTGACGTCCCTTTGTGAACATCACGGTAGGACAAGGGAAGCATGCAAGGACTGTGAGAGCATTGGTCAACTCAGGTGCCGCAACTAGTGCAGTTAGACTTTCATAATGCCAAGACCTGCAATTGAACATCAAACCCATAGAGGCCTATCTCATAGGATTAGGAGGTGTGGAAACCCCCTGTTTGGGCGAGGTTGAGCTACCCATCTATCTTCAAGATGTTCCAATGAAAGTCAAAATGCTAGTGTGTCAGGATGAGGATCTTACAGAGCCACTTGTCTTGGATCAATATTGGATTTATGACCATGCAGTCAACTTGAACCTAAGAAGTCGACTTCTTCAAGTTTGTGTACCTGAACAATGTATTACCTTAGAATTAGACAATTGCATGCCCAGAAATCCAGAGGTCACACATTCTCTTAGTTCTTCCGAATCTAATCTTCGCAAAGAAAATGTTGTGTGTGTCAATAGCTCTACGAAGCAAAAGGACTCAATCATGGAAGCACAAGCTCAAAGGGCAGCAAACCTCTCTTCTTCTTCACAGAGTAATGCAAGTGTAACTCAACCAAAGAGGCTAGCAAAAAAGGCATCTACTATATCAACTAGACAGACAGAATTCAAGAAGAAAGAAGCTCAGGACATGAAGCAGATTTGGGTACGAAAAAGAGAACAACCACCAGCTTTGCCACAACCCTTCCGAGTGAGGCAAGCCAACCATGCTAAAAGAAGCACCATGCAACGAGGACCAGCTCAATCCTACGGTCTTCGACAAATTTGGGTACCAAAGCAATCGATGGAGGCCGACCATAATAACATACAAATTTGGGTGCCAAAGAAATTAACTATAGCTCAACAAGGGCGATTACAAATGTGGGTACCCAAGGAACTCTTATATGCACAAACACCACAAATATCCCTCACAAGAAAAGTCTCCACAAAGAAGCCAAGGAGAAGCAAGGGTCAACACCAAGCACAAGGAACCAAAGCCGATCAACCCACCTCTTCGACAATAATGAGAAGACGACCATCCAAAATATGGGTTTGGAAGCCAAAAGTACCATTAGCTTCCACAGAGCCAAAGAGCCCACGCTGGATAACCAAATTCAGAAACCACCCAAAGATAAAGAGGACAAAGCCTATGTCCATACGACCAAATACTATCCTGAAATGGATCCCTATAAGAAGGATTACATCATTTCAAGATCCACTAGCTACCTCCAACAAAGACTGCATCAACATCCACCAACAACATTGAAAGCCTCGACGTGCAACAACCATGTGCCTTTGGCATAACCTTGTCTTTTGCACCATTGAGGTCATGCACTTCCAAAGTATGCATCAATATAGGGCCACATTACACGGCCATGCATAGACACGATCGAGAATCCCAGGCACATGAGATACACTTGACATATGTAAAATATTTTATTGATACTAACATTTTTCTTCTTGTTTTGTGACACGGTTCAACAAAAAAAAAGAAGAAGAAGAAGAAGAAGAAGAGAAGAAGAAGCAGAACTAGACGCTCAAAGGGTCTCATCAGTGAACCATCAACAAGGACATCCATCAACCACGGAAGACAAGCTGATGTTCCATCACCATGATGGAAGTACAACACGAAGAGTTGAAGATCGACGGACCTTTCACCATGGTAAAAGTTGTATACTTCACCAACACTATAACCATGATCAATTAGGAAACCTCTTTGTCGGCATACCCTTGAACACTTAGCTCAAGACCAAACTTCTTGCACCATAAGTCTTCCAATGCATTCCCCAAGTACACATATATAGGGCCACATTACAAGGCCATGCACAAGGCACATATTTTCTTCAACCCATGCACTAATGCACTTACCCATCATCCATTATGGGTTACAAGTACTTGGCATGAAAACCACAAAAAAAAACCGAGAGGACATCACGGTGACAACAACAAGAGCACGGACGCAATCCGCCATGAGAGTTGCTCATAACCACATTGACAACCTCTTTTGAGTAGCTCACAATCTTTGGAAAGCTCACAACGACACCATCCAACTGGAATACAAGGAAGAAGTACATACAAAGGTAGCAGTGACAAAATGAAGAACCCGACAACTGCCCAAACTACAATTGGACGATGGACCACTCTTGTGGATTCATGATGGACACTATCTCTCCACACACTACATGGAACAACCACTACAACAAGGGTCTGTCGGGGACAACAGACTCTAGAGGGGGGGGGGAGTGTTAACAGTCAAGGTCACACACAAGCATGGAAGCGCATCAATGAAGTGGACACACAAGAAGAAGGAGCATGTAGGGAGATCCAAGAAGCACATGTCAAATTTTCTGAAGAAATCCCTATAAATATAGTGACTTTTGTCACTAGAAACCATTGTAAATACGATTTTCCATTTTTACAACTCCATTTTGTTCAAGTCAAGGAGTCCTTGAGCTTGAGGAGTATTAGAATTATCATCCTACCAATTTTCATAATTTTTAGATTCCGTTTGAGCTCCCAAATAAGCCTTGGAACCTAATTTTTAACTAGGTCGGACACTAGGTCTGGACAGGGCCAAAACCACTCAAAAAACTATAAAAAGGGCTAGAGAGCTCATTTTAGAGGTTGGCTTGTTGTAGATTTCAGCTTTGTAAGAGAGTTCTTTTGTAATTGAAGTCCTTCCATTGTTCCACTCTTTGCTCTTACCTTGTGCACGTGTGTGTGTATGTGTGTGCATGTTTGTATGCTTTCACTCACTCACTTGTGCACTTCACTTGCTCTTGGTCTTCATATCGGTCCTCACGTCTCCGCGGATTGACATTTATGAGGTGAAGCTCCTCATGTTGGTACTTGCCATTGTGCTAGAGTGACAAAGGCCATTGGCACTAAGTGGGTATATAAGTTGAAGTGTAAGCCTGATTGAACAATTGACAAGTATAAGGCTAGGCTTGTTGCAAAGGGTTATGCTCAAGAAAGAGGCATTGATTTTGATGACACCTATGCTCCTACATGCTGAATGACTATTGTTCATAGCATATCTGCACTTGCCACTCATTATGGTTGGAATGTACATCAGCTAAACATGAAAACTGCATTTTTGAATGGTGAGTTGCATGAAGAAGTGTATGTTTTTCAGCCTCATGGCTTTGTTTAAAAAGGGCATGAAAACCAAGTGTGCAGGTTGAAAAAGGCATTATATGGTTTGAAGCAAGCACATGTGCTTGGTAGGAAAAGATACATGCCTACCTCATTGCACATGGTTTTGAGAAGAGTCCAACTGAGAGCACCTTATATGGTAAGCGTGCAAATGATGTGCTTCTGATCATTGTTGTCTATGTTGATGACATGGTGTTCACTGGTCCTCATGAGATGCATATTGCTAATTTTAAGGCTGATTTACATGCCTCATTTGAGATGTTTGATTTGGGGCATTTGCATCATTATTTGTGCATTCAATTTATGCAAGTTGATGGTTGAATAGCTCTGTTTCAAATGAAATATATGGACACATTATTGCAGCATTTTGGCCTTGAAGAGTGTAAACCTATTGGCACTCCTATGGAGATAGGGTTATGCTTGAGTCTTCATGATGCTAGAGATGCATTTGATGTTGTTCTCTATTGTTGGATACTTGATTTACTTATGCATTACTCGGCCAAATATTCAATTTGCTATCTCATAAATGAGCAGGTTTATGCATTGCCCAGGTACCAAGCATTGGTAGGTGATTAAGCACATCGTTCGCTACTTAAGTGGTACCCAACTACTTGGATTGTTTTATCCCAAGGGGGGATCACTATTGCCAAATTTACATGTTTTTTCCGACTCTGATTGGGTTGGTTGCTATGACACTCGTGTGTCCACAAGTGGTTTTTGCTTCATGTTTGGTAGTGTGGAAAAATTTGATTCAATATCTTATTGGTCAAGCAATACCAATCCCATTGATTGATGGTTGGTCAGTCCACATATTACAGCATGTGTATAACTTCAGTTAGCTCTCTTTACAAGGAATCGATGTTAGCAGCATGGATAGGCCGTCTGTCTTCCTTAAAACCCGCCACGGTTCGAATCTTCCAGACGACAGTGTTCATGAAAAAGTTTTTTTATGCTTTTCTTTTATGAAAGATAATTAACGGACAGCTTTTTCGTGATGGAAATACGATTGCGATCGTTTTATTAGTTTTTTTCTTTATTGGAGATAGCGATCGTAGTGATTTTGCTTTATTCTGGAGCTTTTCAAGTTATACCAAGACTATATAAGAAGAGTTGTAGCTCATTGTCTTGCATACCTAGTATTCAACACAAGCTTTGGAGAGCTTGGACCTCAATAGAGGTGGTGTTTCTTCTAGCACATGGCGCAGCCATGGTGCTAACTTGAAGCATGTTGAGGAGCCCCTATGGATTTCTTCTTGGAGGAGAAGAGTGTGCTCACACTCTTGCTCATGGAGAGGACTTGGTCATTAGCAGCTTGGTGGTGAGGATTGGCCATCTACATGGTGTATTTGAAGGATGTCTTCTACATGAAGATTTCGGGTTACTTCAAAGACATTGGATGGTGGTTAACATAAGATTTAAATCTTATGTTAAGAATCCAGGTACATATTCTCTTTATGCACACAGGTACTACTTGAAGTTTATGGAGGCAGTAATATCCATATCAGGAGGAGTCCTATTCGGCATAGGTACAAGAGAATCAGTACGGTTATGCTTTATGCATATTTGGATGAGGTGTTTGAGAAGGTATGGTCATATGAGTTTGAGGATTTTTGGCAGCAAACTTGTTAGCATTCTTTGCTACTTTTTAAGTATGTGATCTTTTCATACACGTATTTGACTTAGGGTCTTCCATAGCCTAAGGTTAGATAAGGGTTTGTTGATTATCAGTTTCACACTGATCCTTCCTCTTTCAGTCACTCATATACACTCTTCTACAACCTATCAGGTCACACATCTCATGCATATTCAGATTTCTATCCATATATCTGAATATGTTTGTTACATTTGTACATTCATTCATCCATCTATTTCTCTTCACATAGAGTGGTTGAGAATTTTGCTCCCACCTTGTACATTGAACATTGGTATATATGATAGTGTGAGTAAGCAGTGGCTTATGTAACACTTTACACATGTTGTCAAGTCTTTCTCTATCTTTATCTCATCATCTGTATGATTAAGTTGTGGTATGTTCATGTTTTGTCAATATTGGAAGATTGCTAGATTCTATGTTGTATATGTTGGACCTATGGAACCATGGACCTATGATATGAGCTATGGGCCTACCTCATTTCCAACATTTGGTATCAGAGCTTTAAGGCTTTGGCATCAATGCATTAAGGCTCATTCAGATTCCCAGGTTCCCAGACTTCCAGGTTTACAACATTTGATTTAAGAGCATCTTCTAATATTTGACATTTGACATACACGCTTAATCTAGATGAGTAGAGATTTGAGAATTAGACAATTCGATCACATGTGGAAGTATGAAGTTGATGATCTATTAGCAGTCGAATATTTTTGGAAGAGTAAGCAAAAGTATTATTTGAAGACCTAGACTTGATGAAGAGAAGGCTACTTCTGATTCAAGGAAGAACAATGGTTTGGAGAAGATGAAGGAATCAGATCAACATACATCAAATCACAGGTATTAGTTTTTACTATCAGATTATCATTGACAGGTCATGTCTTAGAAGAGCAGTTATGAAGAGATTTGAAAGATTCGAGGAGTGCTTTTATACACTTTCATTTTTTGAAAGTTAAAGGCTACATCAAAACAAGTATCTAGAGGTTTTTCTAGAGAGTTTTGAGAGATCTCTTTCAGGACAAGGAAGCTCATCTAAGAAGACAAATTTGAAGATGGGATGAGTTTTGTGTTCAGGCAATTTTTTGTTGTAAGTTGGTTGGATATCCAGGTACAAAATTTGATCTAGAGAGGTAACTCTAGAAAGGTAATTCATCATTCAAGGTAAAGGTTGGTGAATTCAGTCCTTTCAGACATTTGAAGCAGAATTTTGATTCAGAGATATGAGGAGATGATAAAACATGATTCTATGTTCACTTCCATTTGTATACCATGTTTGTTTTGTCTCTTACTCTTAGCATTAGAGGAAGAGAAAAGTTCATTTGAAGACGTCAAGAGTACTTTCTACTTCAAGATGAAGATAACAAAAGGTATGGAAGAGAAGTTTGAAGATGTTGACATCATCATCAGGTGGAAGAAAGGTGCAGAAGAAGAAAGTCCAATATTTCCAAAAGGAAAGTAAGACTTCCTTTTTCTCACATATTTTCCATATACTTTTCCTATTTTATCCTCTACACCCAAAGACAAGTCTACGAGAACATATTGTGTGAAGATAGTCTAAAGAAGAAGCAGTTTCTTGTTTTGCATTATACTTGGTCATGATTTAGTAGATTTGACAAAGAATTGCATTGAGAGTAAGAAAAACTGCAGATATCTAAGATAGCTTATGTGACTCATATGTGTATGAGTTATGTTTTAGTTGAAGCTTTTAAGTAGGCAGCTTATATGTTCCCTCAAAGAATTCTTGGAGTGCCAATATAGAGCTACTTGGTATATGACAAGTTGTAGAGAAGTATATTTCTTTTTTATCTAACTCTTGAGGTAAAAGAGTTTTTTGTAGCAGATGTTGAAGACTTGGGTTGAGGTTTCTTGTTTGGAAAAGTTACCTCATATTCAGTATTTTCAGAAACTTCAGAAAATTTAGTTTTTGTAGATGTATTAGTCAGTTGAAGAATCTACTTTCTATGATTGTCTAGACTTTTGGATACATGTTTGTATTCAAAGAAAAGGTGTTCCATCAGATCCTATTACTTGATTGAGAAGTGGAGTTAGCCAAAAGAAAATCAAGCAGGTACTATCACATTTCACCCTGGAAGAATATGAAAGAGATGAAGTATCAACTTGCAGCTTTTGAAGTTCTCAAGGTGAGAAGTTTGTCCACTTATGTTTCAAGTAGGAATTGCAGATTCCTGGAAGGATTTGTTTGAAGAAAAGTTTTACAACTTTGTAAGAAGCATGGACACTTGGAGACATTCAGGTAGCAAATCAAACATTCAGCCATGAAGGTTTGATGAGAGCAGATTCTACACAGGAGAGATCATAGATCTTGGATGATCTTGAATGATCTTGGATTATCTTGAATGATCAGAAAAGATCTTGAGTATTTATGAGTTAGTTGTCTATCCTTTGTTTGAAAAATTCTTAGCATTGGAGGAAGTAAGTCAAAGATTCAGATTTTATCAGATTTCTGTTGCAGAAAGATAGAATAAGATACTTGTTATGTTGTAGAAGGTTATGAATCCTAAAATGCTTTTAGCAAGGTTTTTATAATAGATCAGCTAACCTTATTCTATAATTTGGAAAGCTGAGGAATGACAGGAAACGCTATTGGCATGTTGTTGCAGAGCTAAGAAGAGCACAAGGTAGAGAAAAAGAAGGGCCCCAAAGTTTTTCCGATTTGGACACTCTATTTTTGTATTATAACCATTCGTGTAACACCATTTTCCGTTGTAAATGCACTAGAGGAGTCCTCTAGATGCATACCCATGGAGATTAGTAGCTTACCCATGTAAATTAGTAAGAAATTAGCCTTTTAGTGAATAAAGTGTTGGTCTCTTGTATGAAAGGACCATTTTTAGGACACATGTATATAAGTCAATCGGTGACTCTTTGTAAAGACTTTTGGCCATTGTGAGAATCACGAGCACAGAATTTCGAATTTGTGTCTTCTCCTCTCTGTATCATCTTCTTTGTGAGCTTGTATGCATGTTTATTGCTTGAAAAGAGTGTTAGGAAGTGTTGTCTATCCATGAAAGTGTTTGTTTGCTGTGGTTAAGGTGTGTGTGAAGTGTAGAAAGTGCTGAAGTGTAGGAAGGTCATTCCCGTGACTCAGTATTTTGCTCATAACTTGAAGTAGAAGCATCAAAATTGAGTGAAAATACCACCATTGGAGGTGTTTTCTTGAGACCTTCAAAATGCATATGTTATTTGCTATATTCAGAGTTTGGAGCTGAGAGAAAAGCTCAATTTATTGTTGGCTGCGGCTCCAAGTATCGTGACACCATGACTGACAGTTGGCACTTGTTTGGACTAGTCTTTGCCTTGTTTACACTCTTTGGGAAGCTCATTTGCATTGATCATCATTTGAATGCATGTCTTCATACACTCGGCTAGGTTTTGATACTCCTCGGATTGATAAATAAAGCGTGAATCCCCACTATATGCACTTGAGGGGGATCGAGGTATAGTCTCTTTTTCCACAAGTCCGTACGTTTGTCCTTAGGTACACACGTTTTTGGCGCCATTTCCGGGGAATGTCGAATCAAACCGAGGCATTCGTGTGATGGTAAGTAGCTTTTAGCATTGAAGCGAGTAGAGGAGTTGTGAATTTCTCTTCTTTGGTAAGTCACATCATCCGCACTTATTACTTCTCACTCATGGAGTGTGTGTAGTAAGTTGATAGTCTAGGGCAGTGAGTGGAGTAAGTAGAGTAGGAGGAGGAAGGCAGTAGGTTAGGAAGTTAGAGTAGTCATTAATCTTAGTCTTGTTGAGACTTTATAGTTAAGAGAACTTTTCAAAAAAAGTATAAAACCCAAAAATTACCCTTTTTCAAATCACTTGTTTCCAAAGCAAGTATCGTGGAAGCAAGCAATCGAGTATCGTGTTTGGAGATCGGAGTGATTGAGCTATGCAGATGAGTACAATTGGTTGAGAAGTTGAAAGAGAGTTCCCAAGGTGAGCACTTTAATCTTCTAATCATCATTGCCAACTAAAATAAGCATTTCGGTAGAAGAACCTGCGACAAGTATCGTGAAAGGTAGACAGGGGTAAAGAGAGAGTTTATTTCTGTGATACAGACTGAGGGGAGAGGGTATATAAGCTTAAGAAACCTTTATATGCATTCGAAATCCAAAAACATTTGCCACAAAGTGAAAAAGTGTCAAGTATCGTGTTCTCCCACGGTCGAGTATCGCGATACCTGATCTTGTTGAATATCGTGTATCATGAAACTCTCTTCGCGATACCTGTCAAGTGTCGGGTATCATTGAACTGGGTCTACGAGACATGTGAAGTATCGAGTATCGTTGAGAATTTCTCATGATATTAGTTGGATATTGCTTATCGTGTATCGAGAAATTCAGATCATGATACTCATCAAGTATCATGTATCGTGAGTCTCTAATCGCGATACTTGCTGGATATTGTGTATCGCTAGAAATTTTCGCGATACTTATGCAGATCAAGGATCGTGTTCACAGGAAAATGATCTTTGTCTAGTATCGACTATCGTGGAGAATCCCCTTGTGGAATATCGGGTATCGTATATCGTGAATCTCTGATCGCGATATTTGAGGGATATCGTGTATCGTGGGGGCAACCATCCCGATACCTACCAAGTATCGAGTATCGTGAGACACAGCAAGGTCAAGCATCGTGTATCGAGTTCATGAAGTATCGAGTATCGTGGTTATCCAAGTATCAAGTATCGTGCCTTGTCTAGTGGTCGAGTATCGTGTATCGTCTTGCTTAAGTATCGAGTATCGTGGTACCTTTCTAGTGTCAGATATCGAGTATCATGGTATACTCTTTTGGTGTGAGATATCGTGTATCATGTTCCTCAGAGGAAGTTTCTCAATCACTCAAGTAAATTCCATAAATTGGGACCACAGCAAGGAGCTTTGGAGGCTAAGAGTGGTTAAAACAAGAAGAGAACTTTTAAGTGAATGAACCTAAGGTCTGGGAAAACCCTAGGAAGCCGAAAAAGTGTAATCTCTTCAGTGGGAAGTGTAGCTGAACCCAGTAGCCGTTCCCATTATTCAGACACCTCTAGTGAGTCAGAGGAAGAAATTCCCATGGCTTCAGAGGACATGCAAAATACCGTACCAATGATTGGCATGATGTCAATTATTGAGGGAGAATATCGGACATCTTTGGAATATGTGAACACCAACCAAAATGAGATACCTATCTACCTAGATGGTCTAAACCGATCAGTGGCCAGACTAAAGAAAGCTTCATATACTTACATAGTGCCTAGGCCAGCAGTTAAGTATGCAGGAGGATTTTATATGGACAAGAGAGACATCCAGTATGTTGTTATGGAACACCCTGAAAGTATCAACGAACAAGGGGAAGATGATAATGCTCATAACCCTAATGCAGAGGGACATGAAGAACAAGTGACCACTCCTAGAGGGAGATCTACTGTTGTTAGGGAGAACTACCCCAACAACCCAATGAGAGTGCCCATGCTTAGAAGATGTATGCATTGTGGGGGTGATCATCCCTCCCATTTGTGCACTAGGGGAGTAGCCGCACCACCTGCTTATGCTTACAATAGACCACCTATTCCAGGCCCTCTACAATATTGCAGCATAGAACAAAAGTACACAAACCACAGTACAGAAAACTATCCTTACAATCGGCAATAAGGAACAGTACAACCGCTCATGAGACCTTATGGATACCTCAGAGAGATCAAGGAGGAGAAGCCTTTAGATATCCTACATATCAGCAGCAGGCACCATTACCACGACCCTATGCTTATCAAGGTTACACTCAACCACAACCGGTTTTAGGGCAACAACCACCCCATCCTCAAAATGTTGTCCTAGTGAAAATGGCTCAACCTAAAGAAAACTTAGAGAGAGAAATAGTTCGAGCCACACCTTTGACTAATAATGAACCATATGACTCATCCTATGACCATAGTCAAGGAAACTATCCCAATTATGAGAGCTCTATGATAGAATATGGACAAATGTACGAACCATATACATATGGCATGGAAGCACCAAATAATTCTTACGGATATGAGCAGGATTATCTGTAATTGATGTACACAACTCCCAGAGCACCCATACCCCCCGACCTATGAACAGACCGCCTGTACCTAGAGGACCATGTTATAGATGCAGAGGTGATCATTATATCAAAGAATGTACACTACCAAACCCACCACCACCGCAGCGAGTTTGGGAAGGATACTGTAGTGATTGTGGTAAAGAACACCTTTTTAGAGATTTCCCCAAAAACCCCAACAAAGTTAACTCGAACGTGCAAATCAACGTGATAGAAGTGATAGAGTCGTCAGGGAGTGATAAGGAGTACACCGTGCCATTGAAAGCAATAACAAGAGCTAAAGCCAGAGAGACACAAGAGAAAACTGGGGAGAATGACCAAAGCGACAGAGAGGTAAATACACCCACACCTCCAAGAGTTGACAACTCGGAAGAGCCTGGAAAAACTATCACAAGTAAACGAACCCAGAGATGGAAGAATCGTAGAGATAGGATAAAGGAAACAAAACTACGGCAACAGATGGAGAAGGAAAAAAATGAACAAGATAAAAAAGAAAAACAAAAACTTGAAGAAGAAAATAAAAAAGAAGAGGTAGGATCAGTTTTAGCAGATCCCATGCCAGAAGAGTTAGCCATGTGGATTCAGGCGTACCAGGAACAAATCAGAGCAGGACCGACCATTGAACAGCATGAAAAAGAATATCCTAGAGGTGACTTAGAGAAAGAAAGGTTGGAGATTTGTAAGAAATTAATTGAAGTAGCTCAACAGACCTTAGGAAAACCTCTCTATAGATTACCCAATTCACGAATACCCGAAAAAGAATTCCAAGAGTGTGTCATCCCTAATGAACCCGAGAAAACCAAAGAAGGTGAGACACATAATGAAAATCACTATGAGGGTAAAAGGTAAGGATCCATTGTCCCCGAAGTAGACGGAGAATGGCCTAAAGACTTCTGGGCAAGAGTCCAAGAAGACAGATGGAAGAAAGTGGGAGGAATAGAACCCCCCTTTGAAGAGCTAGAAGTAGAAGGTGAATTGGAACATTCAATACCTGAGCTGAATTCAGAAGGATTATTACCCTTTGACCAAAGTGAAAAAGAAAATGACAGTGAAAATGTTGGGGATGTAAGGGTCATGTGACTTTACCCCCATATTCATATATATACATCATATATAGAGCATTGCCTCAAGAGAGAACATTATGTGGGTTTCGAGGCTCCCACGCATATCCGCGCGTCTCTCCTCTCTTCTCTCTCGTTCCATCTCCTCCTTCCTCTTCTTCTGCACTCCAAACCCCTTCATTGGTATCAGAGCATGTTGAAGGCTAGTGTGCAAGAAGCTTCAATGGAAGCTTAGGTGAGAAAAGGTAGAAGTGCAGGTCGGCATCTCTTGACAGCTGTTCAGTATTTCGGTCATAACTCGAGTTAGGAAGCTCGGATTGACGCGTTTTAAAGTTCTGTGCGTAGCTAACACAGAGAGCTACAACTTCACAAAAGGGCGCAAAACCTGGTTCGGACTTCTGAAGTGCCGAAAATTCAAAAAACGCAGAGAATTGTAGAAGGCGAATCTACATTAAGTAGAACAGCAGGTTAGTTTTTTTGTCATAACTTGAGTTCTACAGCTTGGAATGCGATGATTCAACTTGCTGCTCGTAGCTTGAAAAGATAGCTACAACTTTGTAGAAGAACTCAGATCCAGATTCTGAGTTTTAGGTTGCCGAAATTGCAGAATACAGAGCAGTACTGTTGCAAGTGAAAGTGAAATTGACAGCAGGTGCTTGTTTTAAGCATATCTTGAGCTACGCACCTCCGATTAAGGTGTTCTTTATGTCGTTACGTAGCCAAGAAGTGGATCTTCAAGTTTGCTGAAGAGCAAAAGTTCACATTCAGAGGTTATCACCTCTGAAACAGCAAAACACAGAGTAGTACAGTTTTGCCCAAACATCCCTAATTGCACTTGGAGGTTGAATTTGCTTTGGAACTTCTTCGAGAGAGAATTTATGGTGTGCAAGCTCTTATTTTCAGAGCTTCAAGACATTGTACATGTATGATCATTGTGGTAGCTCCTCCATATGAGAGTAGAGCATGATCTTGTCACGCGTTTGGCATGTAAGATGACATTGTGGTATACTCTTTTTGAGGTTTATGTCATCATGAGTTTGATCATGGATGTATAGTGGCATTGTGGTTTACATCTTGCTTATGCCACTTGGTTATGGATTTACTTGCCGGTTGCACATACTTTTGTGAGAGTTGATTTTGGATCTTGTTTGGTACTTGTATCTTTTGTTTTCTTTGCAGGTACATGATCCAGATTGGAGCCTCAGTTACACGTTTGTTTGTCACCGTTATTAGCATTTGGTCATTGATTGATATATATTTGCCAGTGTGATTCTTGGCTTATGTGGATGGTGATTCCCACATGGTTATTTTGGTTCTAGAGTCCATTTTACAAAGGAGATGTTGCCGAAATTTCGACAGCTTTTATGCTAGAAAGGAGCTCTAGTGGATCTTGAAGCTTGTGCGATAGCTTTGGATCATTGTCTATCTCCATTCACTTGGACTTGGTCACAGGTTATTTGTGACAGGTTGGACCATCTTGCAAGATTTATTCTTGAGTGGGAGTTGTATTGCCATTGTATTGGCGTGTATTGCCATTAGTTTTTTGGCACATGTAGTTGCCATTATCCTCTTGATTTATATCAGTGACAGGTGGTGACAGATTATTCATTGTTCTTTGCTGATTGGTTATCTTGTTTGATTGCTCAGTTTTCAGGGGATACTCTGTCGAATTTTTCCCAGGATTCTTTCACATCTATTTGGTCCCTTTGGAGACTTGGTGAGCAGGCTTATGCTCATGGTTTTATATGCATGCTAGATGCATGGTTATGTGACAGGTGGTTCACATAGTTCCTTCTCCATCAAGACATTTGTGATATGACTTATGCATATGGATATGCAGGTGTGATCCTATTCAGGATAGAGTATTGTTTCTAGTCTCTTGTTATATTGCTAGTCTATTGGATTGCCAGCATGGTGTCTTCTCGATTTGATGGCACTGACTTTCCGAGATGGAAAGCTCAGATATGGCATACATTGGTTCGTGCAGGGTTACACATGTATGTGCATAGAGATGCACAGAGGCCTCGTGACATGCCCGATCACGTATGGATGGATATGGATGCATTGGCCAGCTCCACTATCCGATTACAGCTTGTGGATTCTATATATGAGTCTGTTATGTATGAGGAGACGAGTAGTGCATTATGGCAGAGACTACATGATATGTATGTGAGTCCATTGACTCATGTGAGACATAGATCACATCGACGACTTCGATGTTGGCACTGTGGTCATGAGGGCCATATTCGACGATGTTGCTTCAGGCGGATGCGACGACGACGTCAGAGATATGCACGTGATGCAGGTCAGGTAGTGGTTTCAGGAGATTCTATGGCAGTTGATTATGCTAGTGATGGTGATATCACTTTCTCCTATGGTTCATCTCATGATTCCTCTTGCTCATTAGATAGCACACATATGGCTTGGTTGCTTGATGCATTAGCCACTTTTCATGTTACTCCATATCGTGAGTGGTTTTGTCGATTCTCAGGTGAGAGTCGTGGATGTGTGCACTTGCTTGATGGTACATCATATGACATTGAGGGTGCAGGAGATGTATGCATTATGCTACCTAGTGGAGCATCACTTATACTCAGACATGTACGCTATGTGCCTTCATTCCCTATGAGCTTGATTTCAGTTAGCCAGTTACAGGAGAGCAGATATTATGCATTCCTTGGTGAGCATCATTTTCAGTTGCAGTTGGGACAGCTTATGCTTGTCAGAGGTGCCAGGATTGGGCACATGTATCCACTACAGGTACTTTATGTGAGAGAGAGTCTCGTCTCAGTGGGAGTTCAGCCTTATGTGCGATGTGAGACTCGTCATGTCTCATTTTATCTACCTATAGATAGGTCTATTGACATTCATGATGCACATGTATGGCAGGATTCAGATGCTCAGATGGATGCACATGTAGAGCATATTTCGGATGCTCATGATGCTTATATAGAGCATGATTTTCTTGATCATATGGATGCTCACATAGAGCATACTTTGGATGATCAGTTGGATGCTTTAGAGCATGATGTGGATGCTCATGTAGAGCATTGTGATGATACTCACTTAGGGTTAGATCATCAGATGGATCTTGGTGTTGATGTTGTGCAGTCAACTCATGTGGAGCATGATGATACACTTGGTGTGGTAGAGCACGATAGCTCTCATGATACACAGTGTATGGTAGAGCATATTAGCTCTCAGGATGCACAGCTAGATACATCCTTGGTTGATAGCATGGCTGATTTAGATGCTGAGGAGTCAGCAGTTATGCAGTCATTCTTGGATTCGCTCATGCCAGATGTTGACACAGATATTTCAAGACATGTTGGTCTTGATGATGGTGCTTTGGATGCCTTGGATAGAGGCATGGCTGACATGCTTAGGTTAGCCAGGATAGCACATGTTTCGTCAGCATTCGGGAGTTTGATGTACGAGTTGTTATGCTCGAGACCAGACATTGCAGTTGCTATTGGAGCATTTGCACTTGGAGTTGTCAGTCGTTCGATGATTGACACAGGCATAGAGCGAGTGGGAGCTTTGCAGGAACTTCATCAGTTCTTGCGTCAGTCATATATGAGCTCGGCTCTTGTTGATATGAGTCTAGAGCAGTTTGAGGTGCATGGATACACCTTGTTCGAGGCGGTTGGTGTAGGCTGATCTGGTATGGGTAGAGATCCAGACTCTTCCTGTACATTATTGTATAGTCCTACATCATTCTTTGTATATGTTACCACTTATGGTCACATTGACCCTTAAGTGGGAGATTGTTGGGGATGTAAGGGTCATGTGACCTTACCCCCATATTCATATATATACATCATATATAGAGCATTGCCTCAAGAGAGAACATTATGTGGGTTTCGAGGCTCCCACGCATATCCGCGCGTCTCTCCTCTCTTCTCTCTCGTTCCATCTCCTCCTTCCTCTTCTTCTGCACTCCAAACCCCTTCAGAAAAGGTCTTGCCCAATTACACAAGAGAATACAAACATAATTCGGAATTATACTGCATTCCCTCAATAAGAAAAAAAGAACAGAACCCATCAGTCCAAACATCGGACATCATACAACACCTTAGAAAGGTAAAAATCTCTTGTACTCTGACATTGGAAGAACTTTTGAAGGTCAAACCACATTTGAAGGAGAAATTAACCAGACAACTGGAGATTAAGGCAGAAGAGAAGGAGATGCCTGATGAAGTAAACACAGTAAAAATCCCAGTCGATAAGGTTGGAGATTTCAGTGAGGGAGATGAAGGAAACACGTGACTTCCAATTACCTATAGGGGTTACACCACTAAAGCCATCTTGGATTCTGGAGCTGGAGTAGGAATTGCAACTAAAGAAATCTGGGAGAAATGGGGAAAACCAGCTCTAAGACCAACATGCATGAAGATACAAATGGCAGACGGACACACTGAACAACCCTTAGGATTATTGGAACGGGTAATTTTTACCACTTGCGGAGTTGAATTCGAGCACACCTTAGCAATCTGTCAATTTGAAAGGGCTAGCAATTATGAGATGATACTTGGAAGACCCTTCATGAGACAGCTAAAGGTAGTGCAAGATTGGGAAAAAGATGCGGTATACTTACAACATGAAGGAACCACCACAAGAATAAATCTCCACACCTACACGTACCAAGATGTTCCTCCCTTGCAATGGAATCAGATTCATAAAGAGGAAGACGAGCAGTCAATTCACAGTACAGGTTCAAGTGATCGATCATGGATGAACGAAGACACTCATCTATGGATATGCCAAACTGCGAAAAAGGAGGAGGATAGAAGGAAAGGATGGTAGCAAAGGCAGGGAATCACTAGATCTGTACAAGATCCAGCCTACATGCCTCAAATATTCCTAGATGAAGAATTCGAACCTCATGGTTGGATGGAGATTTTAGCCACTCTCGATGTGTGTGTAAACGAAGAAGTGATAACCATGGATGAATGCAAGGAAGGCTATGACGTTAGTCTATACGTGGTAGTTCTTCAAGAGGCTGAAGAAGGAGAAGTAATTGAAAAAGAATGGAAGGAGGATTATGAGAGCATTGAAATGGAGCAAGAGAGTGGAAATCAAGAAGTAAGTGTCATAATTAATGAAATAAATCAAGAGAGGACACAGGAAGAAGAGCTTGGATTAGATAAAGCAAAAGATGATGAAGAAAACAAGCCTCAAGACCAATTTGAAGTGCTTGCCCACTTCAAAAAATATGAAGTAGAAGAGAGGAAAATTGCTATTCAAATTCCAAAACGAGAAGCACAATGAGGAATCGCATATGACAACAAAGAGCAGACCAAGAAAATAGTAGTAACCTTAGAGGAAGGAGAAGAACGATGTATGTTTATAGGTCAAGATGTCTCACTGGAAGAAGAGCAAGAGTTGATACAACTCATTCAAGAATATAGGGACATCTTTGCTTGGACATATAAGGATTTGAAAGGAGTAGATCCTTCTATATGTGGCCATAGAATCCCTATGACATCTGAAGCCAAACCCTCAAAACAAAGACCCTACACATATAACGATGTCTACTCAGCAAAGATCAAAGAAGAGATAGACAAGTTGTTAGATGCTGGATTTATTTATGAAGTCAAACACACGGAATGGGTGTCACCTTTGGTGGTCGTACCAAAAAAGAATGGTAAGTTAAGGGTATGCATTAATTTGAAAAAGGTAAATGCTGCCCATAAGAGATAGTTACCCATTACCCATCACGGATCATCTTTTGGAAAGAGTGGCACGGAAGGAAGTTTATAGTTTTTTGGACGGCTTTTCAGGGTATAATCAGGTAGCCATTGCCCCTGAGGACCAACATAAAACAGCCTTTGCAACTGAATGGGGAGTATATGCCTTTAGCGTTATGCCTTTTGGCCTAACCAATGCCCCAGCCACTTTCCAAAGATTGATGTGCCATGTATTCAAGGAATTCCTGAGAAAGATGGAGGTATACGTGGATGACTTATGCACTTATTCTGCTATACGATCAGAACATATCCCCGAACTAGGTAAGATCTTTGCCAAATGTCGACAATATAGAGTATGCCTTAATCTGAAACAGTGTGTCTTCATGGTTTGACAAGGAAAGATATTAGGACACATAGTCTCTAAGAATGGAATCTCAACGGATGAAGACAAAATCAAAGTAATTCTGGATTTACCGAGACCAAAGACTGCTAAAGAAGTACAAGCATTTATGGGACATTGCGGATACTACCTAAGATTTATACATATGTATGCCATAATTGCTAGACATCTTTATGCATTATTGTCTCAGTTTAATTGGACTGAAGAATGTGAAAAGGCCTTTAACGAATTAAAGAGTCGATTAAGCTCAGCCCCAATCCTTCGAGTACCTAATTGGAACAAACCATTTCACATTCACGTAGATGCTTCCAAGTTTGCCATTGGTTGCATCCTAGCTCAACCCGCAGATACAGGAAAGTTAGACCACCCTATAGCCTATGCCAGTAGGCAATTGAATCAAGCAGAACGCAATTATACTACGACTGAAAGAGAAGGTCTAGGAATGGTGTACGCAGTAAAGAAGTTTCGACACTACTTATTGGCAAACAAATTCAAATTTTTCATTGATCATCAAGCCCTACTGTACTTAGTCAATAAGCCTTGTAATATAGGACGACTAGTACGATGGTTTCTATTGCTGATGGAATTTGATTTTGAAGTAGTAGTCAAGAAAGGGAATACCCACATTAGAGCAGATCACCTATCAAGAATGACACATGGAGAACCACCCATAGGAGTACTTGATGATCTGCCTAACACGTACCTTTATAATCTCGAAGTATGTCCCCAATGGGCAGAAAAGTTGATCCCATTACTCACATATGGACCTAAACATGGGATCTCTCCAAACCAAAATCAAGATTTATGGAAGACAAAAAACCTTTAGATCATTGCTGGAAGCCTATATCACCAAGACTCAAGTGGATTAGTCATGAGATGTGTGGAAGAGGAGGAACAAGAAATGTGGCTTCAAAAACCACATGTAAATCAATGGAAAACTCATTTAAATGCAAACGGAACATGGCAAATATTGAAGAGATTAGGCATATATTGGCCAACCATGCAAAGGGATACACATAATTATGTATCAGCTTGCCCAACTTGTCAAGAACGGAATCCAGAATAGAACTCTAATTTATGTTACTCCACCATAGCACCAAGATGGAGCATGCCTCTGGTGAAGTTCTTGAAGACCCAAGAATACCCAGAAGGAGCCACTTTGGCAAGGAAACATACACTTATAGAACAAAGCAAGGACTATGCTCTCATAGGAAAACAACTCTTTAAGCGAGGAAGAGATAATCATTTGCGAATGTGCATTCATGAAGACGAGTTCTTGCTGTCCTAGAGATGGCACATACAAGAGCTGCAGGAGGACATTTCTCTGCAAATAAAACTGCAAAAATGATTCTCTTTGCAGGAATGTGGTGGCCAACTCTACATCAAGATGCAGCCACATATGTGCAACGATGTGATACTTGTCAACGAACGAAATATCCAATTAGAAGAGATAAAATGCCGTTGAAACCCATGATGAGTGCCAGAGCCTTTACTAAATGGGGAATAGACTTCATAGGACCTATTAGCCCACCAGCTAAAGGATCTCATGCTGAGTACATAATTGTAGCCACAGACTATTTGACCAAATGGGTTTAAGCCAAAGCAACCCAGAAAAATGATGCAAGAACTATAGCCAAGTTTCTCTTTTAGAATGTTTTCACTAGATTTGGACTGCCGATAGAAATTGTGAGTGATAGAGGCACGCACTTTGTGAATGAAGTAATAGAAGCCTTACTGAATGAATTCTTAGTAATTCATAAGAAATCAGCCCCATATCACCCACAAGCCAATTGACAGGCCGAAAGTTCAAATAAAATCTTGTGCATAATTCTCACAAAAATTGTGAACAATGGTAGATCGGATTGGGATAAACAATTACATCATGCTTTACGGGCATTCTGAATAGCTTACAAGACAGCCATAGGAACTAATCCTTTTAACTTAGTGTACGGACAGAATGCTATTTTTCCAATTGATTTCTTAATACCCACTCTCAGAGTAGCAACAACTTACGAGTGGACTGGACATGAATTGTCTGCACAATTGGATCAAATAGAAAAGTTACACGAAACTAGGTTACAAGCGGTAGCAGGGATTTATGCTGCAAAAAGATGACAGAAGGCATATTTTGACACTCATATTAAAGATAAAAACTTGAAGGAAGGAGATTTAGTTTTGGTATATACTCTGAAACAACGTGCTAAGAAACTGCAAAAAAGAGGATATGGGTCGTTAATCATCAATCGCATATCTACCAGTGGAGCTATCAGTTTAGCAACCCTAGATGGAGACGTATTACCAAACTATATCAGTGGATGTCGAGTGAAAAAATATCTAGAGCCATTGACTGAAGAGATAATGTCACGACTAATAATGGGAAAAAATAGGTGCATAGAGGAAGAAAGAATACGAGAAGAAGCTAGGCAAGAAGCACTAGAACGAATCAGGAAAAGAAAAGAGTGGATGAGAGAGAGAGAGAGATGAGAGATATCGAATAGGAGAGGAACTCATCCCAATGGCTAATTTTAGAGCCATTGAAACCCTAGGTCAGCACATGATGCAACCTTATTTGAATTTGGGTGCTGGAACGAAAGAGTACCACTTGGTGGATGCTCTTATTGACACAAAAACCGCTATCAGCTGTATCACATTTTCGTTGACTCAATAGCTCAAGGAAGAATTACGGCCCTCTAAGGCACAGCTGATTGGAATAAGAGGAAAAATTACCAAATGTATAGGAGAGATTACTTTACCTCTACATCTCGAAAACAACACAATGGACCAGAAACTCTTAGTATGTCATGACCAGGACTTATTAGAAGAACTTGTGTTAGGCCAAGATTGGATATACGAATATGAAGTGACTATTCAATTGGCCTTAGGATACATCTCGTCCAAGATAGGACATCGTGAAGTATTCAACATGCTAGACGAACGACCAATCAAAGCCAAAAGTATAGAATCGAGAACTCACTTACATGAGCACAATGACAAATGTATGTTTACTCACACTATGGAAACCCCTTCGTCGAATACTTCATGTGCGGATGCAACGAACCCTGATTGCATACAATTCTCTAATCCAGTCAATCACATGATTAGTGTCCTATCCAAAAACAGCCTCAGTGAGGAACCGAGAACCAGAAAGACAGGTTAGCAAGACTCTTACGAATCTGCACACATAAGGATATACCACGTTCCTTACATTAGACAAGCTTGGATCCAAAAAGATCAAGTGAAAGTGTATCTTCAACAACAGAACTACTCATGACATCAGAAGGAATGACAGAATAAAAATACACATCACTTTGGACACTTAGTTCCACAAAGAATTGCTTGAGTATGGATTCCGAAGAAGGTGGTAGCTGCTAGTCGGCCCGAACGCAAATATGGATTCCCAAGTCATGTACTCAAATGACAATAATAAAAAAGGACGAGTCAAGGCACAAGGAGAATCAGTATGATCTAAAGGCAAAACGACAGAAGATAAACCGCTACAGGATAGAGCAGAAGTCTACATACGATTCACACGTCATTCCAAGATTCAAAAAGCAGACAAAGCAGAAGCACCACATTCACCAAGAATGTTGGGAACACAATCTGTCCCAACAGAGTAAAGCAGATTTGGATGCCGAAAGGCAAGACAAGCTGTATGCATCTACCAAATAATTCGAGTTGCACACATTTGGAGTTACCAGAACCCAAAGTATGCATGATAGGGCCACATTACAAGGCCAAGCATTCGGCACATTTTTCTTCTATTTTAGGATAGTGAAGCACATTTCCCTCTCGGGAAATAGGAGAGCACTTGTACATAATCTAAGAAAATCACTCAAAAATTAATAACTGCTTCGGCTATGAACTAACTTTTCTGTTTTTCTTTCAGACAAAAACACAAAAATATAAAAGTATGAAAAATTCTAGGTATTACCTTTCTCACACCCACGGGGAAGGGACGACACAATTCACGCGGAGCATTGCCAATCTAATGAAGGATAAATGAAGCATGATTTCTTATACCATCTTGCCACTAATTATTGAGTGCAGATGGCATCTTCTAATTCCGAGGCTATGCAAGAAGAAGAGATCCAGCTTCTTCCCTTGGAATCAATAACTAAGGCAAGAGGTCATTGGTTTCTGGATGACCAACCAGTGTCCAAACTCATTTTCATGGCAACCATCAAGATTATGGATAGGGATCACTACTTCCCTATCATGTCACAAGATTTCAAGACTATCATACAAGGATTACCGTGCATGACGGATGTCTGGACACAAGCAGGAATTGATGCATTCCTAAGACTGCCTATCTATATGCCAGATTTCCAGAGATGTACGCAAGTGATGAATACACTTCAGTCTGCATCAACTAAGGCCTCAGTCCCAGAAGCAAGGGTACTTGACAAAGTCGATACCAGGAAAACAATTCAATTCACTCATGAGCTAATTAACAGAGCTTTTGGATGGAAGCAAGAGGGACTCACGAATGTCAAAGATGAATGTCATGATCCAAAAAAGAGAACATTTTTTGAAATCAACATAACAGATATTGAAGACTCTCTTCGCTTAGTTCACCAGCATACTTGCTTTCCAAGTATGCATAGATACACAGCACCTCAAAGATTATTGTGCAACTACTCTCACACGCTATGAGACAAGTGGGAAATAAAGTAAACATGAATCCATATGTTCAAGACCGCCTATTTGAAGCAAAGAAAAAGTGGGGTCAGAAAAAGTTTCTGAATGGTAGTTCAGCCTTGACCCTACTCATTTATGAGGCACTTGACATGAAGAATTGCTTACGCTTGATGCCGACATCAACAGAGCTAGCAAAATATGCCAAGTCAGCGACTGTTCCAAAGAAAAAGAAAACAGCCATATCTATTGAAGAAGTAGGAACCATTTCAAAGAAACCCATGAGGGGGACTAAACGCCTAAGCGAGGAAGAAGCTCAAGAGACACCACAATCAAAGAGAACACATATATTGCCAAAGATTCCGATGACACAACAACCAATTACGAAAAGAGACCTCTCTGCAGCCCTAGAAGAAATGCATCAGTATATGTGGGGGCAAGTAAATTTAAACATTCAAGGTCACCATTACAGATAGGCAAGCCAGGAAAAGAAACACAAAGATAAAGAACATACTCCAGAACAATCTGCCAGATACAAAGAACTAGGGTTGGAAGATTCAAGCTCTGATGAAGAATCCAGCCCAGAGAAGGACACCTTAGACACTGATATACGAACTGAAATGAACAACGAAGAATGGATAGAAATAAATCAGGTTGAAGTCACACCTGACAATCAACAACAAAAAGCACAGCACCAGGAAATACAAACTGAACAGGAACACTTGATTCAGTTAAATGATCAGTCAAAGATAAGCATCAAGGAAGTTCCAATAACTAATAAAGATGTAGTGCCACCTATCAAAGAAGAAATACAAACTCTAGTGGACCAAGACTCAGGCCTACAACAAAATAAGAAGCCAACCGTGATCGAAGTGCCTGATGATACACCTCAAGGTAAGATTGACCACAAGGAGGCTGAGCCAAGCATACAACTTCATATTAGGCAGCCCCATGATACTATGTTACATGTTGCACAAGGGAAAGATGTTACAACAAGAAAAAAACCTAGCATCCCTACCACATGGTTAAATGTGGATGTTACTCAATTGAAACCGGTTGTCAAGCAAATGATACAAACGGCCATGGACATGCAACAGCAAATGATGGACACAGATGCGGATTATGACAAGGCCATGCGAGAAAAGAATCAATTTCAAATCATGAGTGAACAATTATCCGCACAACTTATCCAGGCCCAACAAGAGATTTCAGCCAAAGGAAGGGAGATAACCTTAGTTAAAGAGCAATGTAACACATTGATGAAACAGCATCATCAACTCCAAGCACAATTAACAGATTTACAAAGACAACTTGAAGCCAGTGAAGCAGATAAGGAGAGAATGAAAGCTAGAAGCAACTTGCTAGAAACCCAACTAAAAGTATACATGGAGGAAAATGATAGTTTGTGCAGCAGAAATAAAGAATTGATGAAGGCATTATTATATGACCAGCCTATAGAAAAACAAGAGGCTTCTGTGATTGACAAGAAAGAATTAAGAGATCAAAATGAGAAGTATGCATAATTGTTGAAGCAAGAGCAGGCCTTAAGAGAAGAATGGCAACGTAAGTACATTCAACAAATCGCTGAGCTAAAAAAGCAGCTGAATACGGCTAATGGAAAACTCATAGTATGTTACAGTGAAAATATGGATCAGGTAGCAGAGATTGATAATGAGTTACTTGCTACCAAAGAAGCACGCCGAGCAGCTATGCAAGAAGTTGAAGAGAAGACTGCACGCCTTGCACAATTAGCAACTAAAGCAAAAGAGCAAGTACCAATCGGGACACCAGTAGAGCCAACATGAGAAAATCCTACAGACGAGGTAGAGGTACGTCCTCTATCTCCCCTGAGTTATAATTCTCCAATAAAAGACCAGATGGCGGACCCATGTGATGATCATCCCATGCCATACACTACAGAAATAGGTCAGAAGGAATGGGCACTATTGGTGTCCCGGTTGACAGAGAATTTTGAAAATGAAGTGATCAAAGTAATGAAGGAGGCAAAAATAAAGGGCAAAGACTTGGATACAGTAATGAAGCCTTTCAACATTCTGTACGGATTATTGAAAGAGAAGACAAGGCAATACATAAAGAAGACAACACAGAAAAATCCAGACGACCAATTGCATTTTAAAGATAACACATTCAATTATACTCAAGAAGAATTTGAAGCGGCACAGCCTGTCTGGAGAAGAAAATTTTTGGAGAAAAATCCTACATTGCGAGTGCACTGGCAAGCAGCACCATACTTATTACAAGTAAACCCTTCATTTTGCCCAACACCACGTCGCCAAAAAGCCCGAGAATTTTTGGACATGCAAAAGAATGGTGTTATCAATAAACAGTGGCTGAATTATCCGCTACTTCCAAGCCCACCCCATAACTATCTACCAACGGAAGATTACATGGTAAAAACAATCGAATTTTGGCTACACTGTTACGCAAGAGTACCCAATTTAAAAATCAAGATGACAAATAAAATCCTAAGTATGATACTTACAGTTTTGAAGGTGTTCAGGCATGCGGCATATACATTCTTGAATTTCACTGGCATTAATCAGGGAACAGATATTCTCGTTTTTTATTTGTCTGTTATGCCTAGCCGACCCACAATAATGGCATATTATTCTAGGCTGATGTTTTTACTGAGTACATATATGCAAACATTCGAAGAAGCCTTTTTCACAGGTTTCTTTGAGATCGATTCAAAAATCTTCTTAAAAATGTCATCCAACTTGAATGCCAGATTAGTGGCATATGAGCTAAGCTTCTTTGCTTACCATAGACAGCCGCCACATGATGGTGTGAAAGCAGAATAGTGGAAGCAACTCATGATACGTGAAGCTAATCTGCTTAATGAAACAGAGCAAAAAGTATATAGAACATACTCCCGTCAACTTCCAAAGCCTGTCGGGGATGACAGAGTTCAGGAGGGGGGCAGTGTTGAGGGAGAGTCCAGCAAAAAGAAGAAAAGAAGATGACAAAGAAAGAAGCTTCACTAAAAAGATAATATTTTGAAGACATATCTCTGCAAGAAGCCCCGTAGGAGCACAACACCCATCTCTGCATAGAGCCCCGCAGGGGCACATAGCAAGGAAAAGCACGCAGGTGGAAGGAGGAACCAGGGCCAGGAAAGTATCCATGAAGAAGTGCAAGAAGATATCCAGTGGTTCCATAGCCACACGAGGGTGCTTCAACCTCTTGATCTTTGGAAGGTCCAGATCGAAGGCTGAAGGACCACATCCTCATACCTTCCATTGGTGGCATGCATGGCAGCCCGACTTAACACAGCAACCCAGAATTAAAGAGGTTATTGGTGAGCTAGACTACGAACATCAGGTAGTCCATCTCCATGGGTTGCGTGTGATGAAAAGGAAACAACAGGCAACACGAATGCGTCAGGCCCACAGGATGTAAAAGAATCAAGAAGACACCATCAAAACTGAACACCTATTTAACAAACAGGCAGAATTGACCAAAAGATGCATGCGGACAACAAGTGACAGACAAGAAGTAAAGCCTGTCAAGGGACGACAGATACAAAGAGGGGGAGAGTGTTGCAGAGCTAAGAAGAGCACAAGGCAGAGAAAAAGAAGGGCCCCAAAATTTTTCCGATTTGGACACTCTATTTTTGTATTATAACCATTCGTGTAACATATTTTCCGTTGTAAATGCACTAGAGGAGTCCTCTAGATGCATACCCATGGAGATTAGTAGCTTACCCATGTAAATTAGTAGGAAATTAGCCTTTTAGTGAATAAAGTGCCAGTCTCTTGTATGAAAGGACCATTTTTAAGGCACATGTATATAAGTCAATTGGTGACTCTTTGTAAAGACTTTTGGCCATTGTGAGAATCAAGAGCACAGAATTTCGAATTTGTGTCTTCTCCTCTCTGTATCATCTTCTTTGTGAGCTTGTATGCATGTGTCTTGCTTGAAAAGAGTGTTAGGAAGTGTTGTCTATCCATGAAAATGTTTGTTTGCTATGGTTAAGGTGTGTGTGAAGTGTAGGAAGTGCTGAAGTGTAGGAAGGTCATTCTCGCGACTCAATATTTTGCTCATAATTTGAAGTAGAAGCGTCAAAATTGAGTGAAAATACCACCATTGAATGCGGCTTCTCAAGAGCTTCGAAATGCATATGCTATTTGCTATATTCAGAGTTTGGAGCTAAGAGAAAAGCTCAATTTACTGTTGGCTGCTGCTCTAAGTATCCTGACACCATGACTGACAGTTGACACTTGTTTGGACTAGTCTTTGCCTTGTTTACACTCTTGTTTACACTCTTTCCAAGTATCATTTGCATTGATCATCATTTGAATGCATGTCTTCATACACTCGGCTAGGTTTTGATACTCCTCGGATTGATAAATAAAGCGTGAATCCCCACTATATGCACTTGAGAGGGATAGAGGTATAGTCTCTTTCTCCACAAGTCCCTAGGTTTGTCCTTAGGTTTGTCCCCGGCAACGGCGGCTGCCACACGTGCCACCAGTGGAAGGTATGAGGATGTGGTCCTTCAGCCTTCGATCTGGACCTTCCAAAGATCAAGAGGTTGAAGCACCCTTGTGTGGCTATGGACCCGCTGGATATCTTCTTGCACTTCTTCATGGATACTTTCCTTGCCCTGGTTCCTCCTTCCACCTACGTGCTTTTCCTTGCTATGTGCCCCTGCGGGGCTTCTTGCAGAGATATGTCTTCAAAATATTATCTTTTTAGTGAAGCTTCTTTCTTTGTCGTCTTCTTTTCTTCTTTTTGTTGGACTCTCCCTCAACACATCTGTACAGTGCTAATAAAAAGGGTTCAGAGATTTTGTTTCAGATATAGGTATTGATCACTAAAGATTAGATTTATTGAAAGAAGGAGGACATTCCAGATTTCATAAAATCTGATATATTTGAAGAATTCTGGATACTAGTGTTAAGTCATCCAAGGGGGTGATGAAACATGAAGACTTATTTTCAGCCATATGAAAAAGAATGCAGATTCATACTTACAGGTATTCCTATATTTGCTTTGTAAGGTTCTCTTTATGTTCCAGCTTTGAAAGAAGAAGGAAGAAGGAGAATGTCTGGAGAAAGTTCCTGTTAGGATGTTCTTGTTCAGGAGAAGGTTCCAAAGTTCTATTGAAGAGAAATTTGATATTTCAAAGAGGTATGTTTTAGAAGTGCGCACATATATGTTTATACCAGGTTCTGAAGGAAAGAGGTATGAAGGATTTAAGGATGAAGACATGATGACATCATAGATTTTTTTATGAGACTCATGGATTGAGTTCAGTTGAGTACAGTCAGAGATGAACCAGCAGTGTTCATAATACACTAAGTTGTGAGTTATCAGTCACAGGTTCCAGGATTCAGTTCTTGATTTTGTTTGGTATATTCATATGACACAGCAGAAGTACGTTGAGAAAGTTTTGTAAGGTAAAATGCCAATATGTGGATCCTAGTGTATGTTTTTAGGTTTGTGAAGATAGGAGATAGCAGGCTCAGAGTCAGTACTTGCTACATTTGTTATCAAGCAATAATTGCTTGATGTGAACACTATTGGATATCTAGTTTGCATATTTTCTCAAGTATTATGGTTCATATTCAGTAAGTTCAGGTTTTTCGAAGGAAAGTCAATTTCAATTTTGAAGAAAAATTTTTAAAAGGACAATTTTGGGAGTACAAGTTTGCAGCTTGTGATAGTTTGCAAGATCCAATTCAGTTTGTACCAATATGACATTACAGGGGGGATTGTTGGAAAACTTTGATTCAATATCCTATTGGTCAAGCAATACCAATCCCATTGATTGATGGTTGGTCAGTCCACATATTACAGCATGTGTATAACTTTAGTTAGCTCTCTCTACAAGGAATCGAAGTTGGCAGCGTGGATAGGTCGTTTGTCTTCCATAAAACCTGTCAGGGTTCAAATCTTCCAGACGACAGCATTCACAAAAAAGTTTTTTTATGCTTTTCTTTTATGAAAGATAATTAACCAACATCTTTTTCATGATGGAAATATGATTGCGATCGTTTTATTAGTTTGCTTTATTGGAGATAGCGATCATAGTGATTTTGCTTTATTCAGGAGCTTTTCAAGTTATGCCAAGACTATATAAGAAGACTTGTAGATCATTTTCTTGCATCCTTCACCTAGTATTCAACACAAGCTTTGGAGAGCTTGGACCTCAATAGAGGTGGTGTTTCTTCTAGCACATGGGGCAGCCATGGTGCTAACTTGAAGCATGTTGAGGAGCCCCCATGGATTTCTTCTTGGAGGAGAAGAGTGTGCTCACACTCTTGCTCATGGAGAGGACTTGGTCATTAGTAGCTTGGTGGTGAGGATCGGCCATCTACATGGTGTATTTGAAGGATGTCTTCTACATGAAGATTTCGGATTACTTCAAAGACATTGGATGGTGGTTAACATAAGATTTAAATCTTATGTTAAGAATTCAGGTACATATTCTCTTTATGCACATAGGTACTACTTGAAGTTTATGGAGGCAGTAATATCCATATTAGGAGGAGTCCTATTCGGCATAGGTAAAAGAGAATCAGTATGGTTATGCTTTATGCATATTTGGATGAGGTGTTTGAGAAGGTATGGTCATATGAGTTTGAGGATTTTCGGTAGCAAACTTGTTAGCATTCTTTGCTAGCTACTTTTTAAGTATGTGATCTTTTCATACACGTATTTGTCTTAGGGTCTTCCATAGCCTAAGGTTAGATGAGGATTTTTTTATTATCAGTTTCACACTGATCCTTCCTCTTTCAGTCACTCATATACACTCTTCTACAACCTAGCAGGTCACACATCTCATGTATATTCAGACTTCTGTCCATACATCTGAATATGTTTGTTACATTTGTACATTCACTCATCCATCTATTTCTCTTCGCATAGAGTGGTTGAGAATTTTGCTCCCACTCTGTACATTGAACATTGGTATATATGATAGTGTGAGTAAGCAGTGGCTTACGTAACACTTTACACATGTTGTCTAGTCTTTCTCTATCTTTATCTCATCATCTATATGATTAAGTTGTGGTATGTTCATGTTTTGTCAATATTGGAAGATTGCTAGATTCTATGTTGTATATGCTGGGCCTATGGAACCATGGACCTGTGATATGAGCTATGGGCCTACCGCATTTCCAACAGGTAGCTCATGCATATCGTGGTTGAGCAAGAAGCAGCCTACTGTGGACACTTCTAGTTGTGGGGTTGAGTATAGGGTAGCTTTCACAACAACTGTTGAGTGTGTGTGGCTCAAACACCTTATGACTAATTTGGGTATTTGTCAATCTTCTGCCATCACCATCTTAAACGATAGTTAGAGTGCATTGGCAACTGTGAGGAACCCTGTGTTCCATGCTCGCATGCAGCACATTGAGGTGCACTGTCATTATGTTAGGGAGAGGTTCTCTGCTAGAGAGATCAGTTTGGCATATGTTCCACCATAGGAGAACATTGCAGACCTTTTCACAAAGGCTTTGCTTAGGGAGAAGTTTGAAGTTTTTGACAAAGCTTTGGGCTTTACTTCCTTTTGTGGATTGATTCCACATAGTTTGGCACTTCCTTATACATGAGTCCGAGCATAATAGACTCATATATAGAATCCACAAGTTGTAATTAGATAGTGGAGCTAGTCAATGCATCCATATCCATCCATATATGGTCCGGCGTGTCATGAAGCCTCTCTGCATCTCTATGCACATACATGTGTAACCCTACACGAACCAATGTAGACCACATCTGAGCTTTCTATCTTGAAAATTCAGTGCCATCAAATCAATAAGACACCATGCTTGCAATCCAAGAGACTATAAATATAACAAGAGACTCAAAACAATACTCTATCCTCAATAGGATCACACTTGCATATCCATATTCATAACTTACATCACAAATATCTCACTGAAGAAGGAACCATGTGAACCACATATCACATAACCATGCATCTAGCATGCACATAAAACCATGAGCATAAGCCTGCTCACCAAGTCTCCAAATTGATCAAGTAGATGTGAAAGAATCATGTCACTGATCCAACCAAAGATAATGGCAAATATCCATGCCAAAAAATACATGCCAATACAATGGGGATACACCTCCCACTCGAGAATGAATCCTGCAAGATGGTCCAACCTATCACGAATAACCTATGACCAAGTCCAAATGAATGGAGATAAGTAATGATCCAAAGCTATTGCACAAGTATAAAGGATCTACTAGAGTACTCTTCTAGCATAAAAGTTGACAAAATTTTGGTAGCATCTCCTCTGTAAAATGAACTCTGAACCAAATAAACCATGTAAAGATCACCATCCACATATGCCAAGAATCACACTAGCAAATGAGATATCAAATCAATGACCACATGCCAAAATAATAGCCAATCAAGGTGACAAATAGATGTGCAACTGAGGCTCCAATTTGGATCATGTACCTACAAAGAAAACAAAGATACAAATACCAACGAAGATCCAAAATAAACTCTCATAAAATGTGTACAACCGGCAAGTAAATCCATAACCAAGTGGCATAGATGAGATAGAGATGACAATGCCACTATACATCCATTGACAATATCATGATCAAACTCATGATGATATAAACCTCAAAAAAAAAAGTATACCACAATGTCATCACACATGCCAAATGCCTGACAAGATCATGCTCTACTCTCATATAGAGGAGCTACCACAGTGATCATATGTGGAGAATGCTATCAAGCTCCAAAGTTAAGAGCTTGCACACCAAAAAAATCTCTCGAAGACGAAGTTCCAAAGCAAATTGAACCTCCAAAAGCACCTAGGTTTTTTATGGTAAAAATATTTTGCTTTGTGTTTTGTTGTTTCAGAGATGATAACCTCTTAATTTGAACCCTTCAGCAAACTTCAAGAAATCTTTCTTCGCTACATAACAATATATAGAACACCTCAATCGAACATGTGTAGCTCAAGATATACACAAAACAAGCATCTATTGTTGATTTCACCTTCATCTGCAACACTATTGCTCCGTATTTTGCAATTTTGGTGGCCTAGAACTCAGAATCTAGATTTTAACAAATTTGTAGCCTCTTTTCCAAGCTATGCATAGCAAGTTGAATCTTTTGAATCTGACTTGTAAAACTCAAGTTATGGTCCAAAAACTAACTTGATGTCCAAGTGATTCTAAATTTGTCTTCTACATCAATCTGTGTTTTTTGAATTTTCAACAGTCTAGAACTCCGAACCAGGTTCTGTGTCCTGCTGTGAAGTTGTAACCATTTATCTCAACTACGCATGGAACTTTTCAAAACACACCAATCCAAGCTTTGTAGCTCGAGTTATGATCAAAATACTGAACAGTTGTTGAGAGGTGCCGACTTGCACATTCACTTCTTGTGACCTAAGCTTCCATTGAAGCTTCTTGCACACAAGCCTTCAGCATGCTCTGATACCAATGAAGGGCTTTGGTGTGCAAAACAAGAGGAGCAAGGAGGAGATGGAGGGAGAGAGAGAGAGAGAGAGAGAGAGAGAAAGAGAAAGAGAGAGAAAGAGAGAGAGAGAGAGAGAGAAGAGACATAACGTGCACACATGCGTGCGAGCCTCAAAACACACATAATTATATCTATTAAGGCAACACTCTATAAATGATGTATATATATGCATATGGGGTTAAGGTCACGCGACCCTTACATCCCCAATACCTATAACCCTAATGGGTAATATATTTTTGTACATTTTAGTGCTAATACATTCAATATTGTGTGTTGCGATCCAAGCTTCTTCTTCTTCCTTGCATTGTTGGTGTGCTTTTGTAGACCCCAAACTCCAACAATTGAAACTAGTCACTCTTTGGGTATTCCTCTTCATACCCGATGGTCTTTTAATCATACTATGGGACTCTTTTGAAGGTAAGTAAACCTTCAGTACATTGGACACAATCATAAATATATCTCTCATAATCCTCTATGAAACTTCTTGAAACCTATAGGATTGCTTGTGCACATTCCTAATGATGAAGGTATATCTCCTTCCTCTTAGCATATGGGGGTAAGGTCACGTGACCCTTACATCCCCAATACCTATAACCCTAATGGGTAATATATTTTTGTACATTTTAGTGCTAATACATTCAATATTGTGTGTTGCGATCCAAGCTTCTTCTTCTTCCTTGCATTGTTGGTGTGCTTTTGTAGAACCCAAATTCCAACAATTGAAACTAGTCACTCTTTGGGTATTCCTCTTCATACCCCATGGTCTTTTAATCATACTATGGGACTCTTTTGAAGGTAAGTAAACCTTCAGTACATTGGACACAATCATAAATATATCTCTCATAATCCTCTATGAAACTTCTTGAAACCTATAGGATTGCTTGTGCACATTCCTAATGATGAAGGTATATCTCCTTCCTCTTAGCAATCCTATGGTGTAAATCCATAAGGATCATGTGTTGGGATCCAATTTCTACTAAATTTGCCTTATCTATGATATTTTGATGGTCATAAGTCCATCAAGTATATGCTTACAAGCATGCTTACACCTTAGTGATGTTTGTAGAGAAGGCATATTACTATGCCATAAAATTCTTACCCAAAGGTAAGTGCATATATAAGGCCATGAGGTGGAAAAAATTTCTACAACATTTTCCCAAGGAAATAGAGTTCCAAAAAAATGTTAATCATACGATCAAACATAAGGCCTCACTAACTAATGGCACACAGGCTATTTACTATAGCATAGGGCTTGGCAAGCCCATTTCATACAAGCCATGTTCTGACATATGAACTCCATAACCTACAAAAAGATAGAATGCTAACCACAAACCACAAGATCTATGTTGCATAACCTTGTACTTAATACTTGTGTATGCTACTTCTTTGTTTTTAAATTTTCTTAATTTTTAAAATTAGCATACCATACTTAATGTTGCAAAAAATACATGGAATTGGATATGCATGTTGTTTCTTTCATTCCTTAAATAAAGATGTACAATAAAAAGAATTTAAATATTCCTACAATTCATCTTCATAATCATGCACATGCCCTAAACTATACATTATGCAACCGAGTCAAATAAGAGAAAACAAGAAATGAAGAATAAAGGGGTCTTCCCTGTGATGATCCAATGATCCAGTGGATCTTCAATTTTGCAAGGGAATCTTTGTGTTGGGCCTTCCATTCTTTTATAGTCCTTGATACCTTGCTTCACATGTGCTCTTTCTCTCTTACAAAGCAAATATAATGGGATGGCATGAGTGTTACAAAAGCACAAAAATATGCATAAATAATATTCCTAAGGCACCTAAATGTGCTAAATATACATGTACCAAATTTCCTAAGGCATATCATGTGTACAAAATTACAAGATTAAGTAGGAATTTCCTACTTTTATAAGCTTAAGATATGGCTTCTAAGAAAAAAACCTTTGAGTAGATTAGCTAAATTTCCTTCATTTTTATATCATTCAAGAGCTTATGAAAAGAGCTTTCTAAGAAGCTAAAAATCATTAAAATTGGACTCTTGAGCAAAGAGCAGTGTGCATCCGAAGTTGACTAACTAATAGGTTGTCACCAATTGGAAACAATGTTTGAAGTGGCTACTTTGGATGCTTCCGAAAGTGAACTTGGAGATAGATTCTCAACTTTGAATTTATAAACTTGTAGAGAATACTCAAAGCAATGCATATAAACAGGAATCATCAAATTTGAACATCATATGATAGCTTTTGAAAGGGGTCAAATGTGCCCTCCTATTTGAACTTTTCTTCTATGTGCATGCTTTTTTCTTTGTACAAAAAGATGTACTTTTGCCTTCTTGGATAAGCCACCAACCCTTTCATGGATAGGTTCTGAGTTCAAATCTTGAGCTTCTCCATTTGTGATGGTCTATGCCTTCTTTATATTCTTTTCTTTTTTAATGGAGGTTCGATCGAGGCCTACTCCTCTAGGATTTAGCTTTGAAATTGCAAATGTACAAGGAAGGGCACAGTACCCATGGGACCCCCCTTATCCCACAAGAACAGGGGTTTACATAGCTGGGTTAAACTGCGGTCACAACTACTATGGGACAAGACAAACAGTGGCACATTAGCCACAAGATACAAAATTTTTCCATGTTAAACGTGTCCCTTACATGATGCCGATGAGGGTTGAACCCTCGCCCCCGCCTCAAGAGGTGAGAGGCCCAACCACCCGGACAAGCGGCCTGAGACCTTCTTTATATTCTTTTGCTTTCCTATGGCCCCATGACATCCAGTAGTTCTACAATTTGAAGCGAACCGGATTACAGTGTAGTCACATAACTCCTTGCCTCTACTGGATAGGATGTCATCTTCCATGGCTGGAGGTTTCTGATTTGAATCCTGCTACATCTGCCCCATAGTAACATCGACGTGATGGAGCAGGCAACAAGTGGTGTGATCGTTGATCCTTTTGATGAAACTTTGCGAGAACTTCAATGGAGTCGTTAGTTAAGGCAACAAGTGGTGTGATCATTGGTCATATCACACATGGTATCAGAGCTTCAAGATTCTGATCTATGGCCATTGCACACTCTATGAGATAGGAATAACATTGTGCATCATCTTGAATCAAGCAACCATGGCACGCAGAACAGAGAGAGAGTGAGAGAGAGAGAGAGAAGATATGCACCTCTTTCTCATATCCCTCATACGGTTGCACGAAGAAGAGAGAGATGAGAATGCACCTTTTGTTTTTGGTTGTAGCATCACATATGGAAAGTTGTTGCTTGAAGTATTACTGTATATAGCTTGGTGATTTGGATGCTATAATGGTTGAGGAGCGAATGAATACAAGCGACTGTAGTGCAATGTTTGTGTATGATCATAGGCTACGTGAGACATCAGGTAGATTGGCGTACAAAAAGGAAGGGCAAGCTTTTGTTTGCATTAGCTGAGCTTGGAGGTTTGACAATATCAAAGAGGCGGGGTGTGAGGTAACAACATCAAGAGTGTGTGTCAAACAAGCTCATAAGCTGAGATAGGGATAGATTATTGAATCTCAAAGGTAATGCTTTTGCATTAATATGGCAAACTAAAGGGAAGAGTTGTTAGAGTTTTCACTAGTGCTAATAGATGCTCTTTCAACAGAACTTAGTCCAACTTTATGGATATCAAACCAAGGATTATTTGGTTAGTGGAATGTAGAGATTTCATTTTACTACCAAGGAGTTCTTATATGTGAGCAAGGATGATGGACTTGCATAGTTCACAAGGTAGTTTAGATTAAACTATTACTTTTGAGTACAGTCAAGGTTAGGACGACCTAGATTGGTGAGGGCAAATCTATCATTCGGCCCTAGGCAGGTTTGGAGTCACTTTTATGGGATTTTGTTCAACATTTCAGAGGATTATATGGTTTATTATCTACATTATGGTATGGTTAAGCCTTTAACCTTGGCACTTTACACTTGCATTGCATACTATTACTCCATACAGGATACATGATATGGGCTTAGGTCATTTTGATGATGTTATACATCTTGGGAGTGATAGTTTGGAAGTTGAGTGTATATGGGAGATACTAGGCACCACTGATACGGTTTCCCACCTTTGAGACGATCTCATATGAGACTTCTTACGGGGAAGGATAAGGTGAAAAAACACACAGAGATGACCATGTACATAGAATACATGGGGTTTATGGGAGTTTGAGCACTGTCTTCTACCATAATGAACATTTCAGCTACATTTTTTAGAACGAAAATGTTTTTAAGGGAAAGGAATGTCAAATTATATATGTGGTGGAAACCACCTCCTATGCTCATGTGGCAAGTTTTCCGCATGGTGATCATGAGGGATCTTTCCATAAATTATATTTGAAAAACTTGTGAAAAGTTGCATGGAAGGAGATTCACGAAAGAGAGGTTGTCGGATGATGGATGGGAGGTTTTTGGACATTGATTCTCTATGTGTGAGTCTTTGATGAAACTGTGCAAGAGCTTCAATGGAGTCATTAGTTAAGGTGTTGGCATCATACGAGAAGAAGCAAGTACGGGCATACATGCAGATCTAGCACTGAGGCAACCCATTAAATTTTTTCAATCCTTACACTGCTATAAAAGTGATTCTCATCAGTGACAACCATTGTAAATACTGTTTCACCTTTTTGTAGCTCCATTTTGTGTAAGCCAAGGAGTCCTCGAGCTTGAGGAGCTTTAGAAGTAATTGCCTACCAATTTTCATATTTTTTAGACCTCGTTTGAGCCCTCAAATAAGCCCCGGAACCTAATTTTTAACTAGGCCGGACACTAGGTCTGGACAGGGCCAAAGCTAGTCAACAACTATAAATAGAGCTAGAGAGCTCATTTTGGGGGCTAGCTTCTTGTAGTTTTGAACTTGTATGAGAACTTGGGTGTAATAGAAGTGATTCCATTGTCTTACTCTCTTTGTTCTTGCCATGTGTGCGCGTGTGTGTATGTGTGTGCATGTTTCTGTGCTTCTCACTCACACATTTGTGCCTTCACTTGCTCGAGGTCTTCATACCATTCTCATGTCTTCCCGGATTGACATTAAAGGAGGTGCTACTCATCACTTAGATACACCAAATTTTGGCGTCGTTGTCGGGGATCGAGCTTTGAGGACGAGCGTGTGATGGAATTGAGTTGGAATGGTAAGTAGTAGGTAATTTTCTTGCTTTTTTTTTTCACCTCCATCTCCATCTCCTTCTCCACTTCATATTCCCTCTTCCATTTCATTCTCCTCATTTGCTTTGTGCGAGTTTGAGAGAGAGCGAGTGTATATTGTTGTTTTTGTGTGTTTTTGCATGATTCTTGCAGGTTGCAGCATCCTCACCATCTCCAGCAAGCTCAATAGGTACGGAAATTGTCTGTGCATGCCCCAAGGTGTTGAGCACGAGCTATCGTGACACATCGAAAAACTGACCCTATCACAATTCTGAGTGCACCACGACACTGTGCAACTTGAGAGCTCCTAGAATCACTAGCTTGATCAAGAAAGTTCACCATATCTTGGTCTATCATGACACACCCAAGTATCGCGACACACCGAGGTATCGTGACACACCGAGGTATCGGGACACACCCATCTATCGTGACATTCCCACCTATCGCAACAGTCCCGAGTATCGCGACACACCGACCTATCGTGACACACCCACCTATCGCGACACTCCCATCTATCGCGACACACCGAGGTATCACGGCACTCCCGAGTATCACGACACACCGAACTATCGCGACACACCGACCTCTCGCGACACTCCCATCTATCGTGACACACCGAACTATCACGACACATCGACCTATCACGACACACCGACCTATCGCGACACTCCCATCTATCGCGACACACGTAGGTATCGCGACACACCGAACTATTGCGACACACCCACCTATCGTGACACACCCACCAATCGCGACACACCGACCCGAGCTATCGTGATACACCGACCTCACGAATAATTTTTTGGAGTGTAATAATTGATTGACTTGGGATAATTTTTGGGCTCGATTTCTAACACATTGGGACTACCTTAGAGCCTTAGAAGTGGGCAAAATACCGAGAAAATCATAAAAAAATTCTTGAACCCTGAGAGCCTGTTTTGAACCCTAAATGCCTGAACAGTCATAACTTCCTCATACGAAATCCGTTCGGAGTGATCTTAGGCTTGTTGGAAAGCTCGTGGGGAGTACTACCAAAACTTCCACTGGTTATGGTAAAATTAATACCAAGATTATTAGATATATAACTTTTAAGTGGACCATACCCAGGTGGAACAAAACTAAGGGATCTCTAGAATTGTTTTCCATAAAGACATAGTGACAATTGATATCTAAATTACATAAATGAAAGTGATTTGTTCTGTCAATTGAATCTAAGTCTTGAGATAACTTTGGGACTTTTACAGGTCCATTGAGAGCACTAGAGGGCATCCAAAGCAAGGGCATTCTGCAAGCTTGCGAACGGGATTCTTAAGCACTAAAGAGCAGGGGATCAGCAAGTGAGGTTGGAATATTCTCAACTTCCTTTGTCAATTCCTAGCTTAGGCTAAGTGCGAGTAGTGCTAGAAGTAAGTCAGGGCAACGATAGGCATCTATCAAGTTGAAGACTATTAAATACTCAAGTTCAAGCATAAAGATAGTCTCTTGGCGATCGATAACTTAAAAGAAAAGAACTTAACGTGGTACGAACAACTTAAAGTGCGGAAAGTCACTCAAGTATTCTTGACGAAGTGATATCAGACAAGATCATAAACACGATAATCAACTAAAAAAAAAGGAACCAAGTAACTGATACAAATTGAGCTGCAACGAGGTTGTACTTTGGGCAAAAATTGGGGCGACTTGATTAGGCATATGAACCTTAGATCAAGACGACACCTAGGGAGAGATAGACAGAGTCTTAGGTCTTTAGAGGCTAGTGTCAATCATACTGCTAGGTCTTGGGCCCAGCAGTTGAACCATTATTCGCAGTACCCTAGCTTTGAAACCAGTGAGTCTGAGATGTCTCAGGGTATGGAGAGACCTATAGGAAGTTCAGGAGTGCCATATTTACATAGGGTCGAAGGCCCCTATAAGACGCAACTGGAATACCTTAGGACCAACCGATTAGGTGCTTGCATCTATGAGGACGGACTGGGAAGATCTGTGGTCCATATCAAAAACCCAGATCAACCCATTGGACTAGAACATTCAGCAGTCAAGTTTGAAAATGGAGCATACCTGGACAAAGAAGGAACCATATACGTGGTCACCAGTCACCCAGATAGGACAGACGAATTCGGGAATGTGATTCCAGAGACGGACATAGGCGACCTAGAACAAGCAGACATAAGTGGAGAGCCTAAAACCCCTCGAGGCAAATCAGGCCTCACTAGAATTATCACGTCAGAATGGGTTCCCCAAGATAATAAGAGCATAGATCTTCTCTTGAACCAAGAGACTGATGAAGCCTTTTGGAGGTACAAGCCTGGTCAGCCTAATGAGGTTGGAGCTCTCACTATCTATGAGTTTAAAGATCCGGATAGTCCAGGCAAAATGACCTATTTAGACAATACTTCAGAGAGGATCTTTGTAGTCACGGAGCATGGTAGTCATGCCTACACTTGGAAGGGTGAATTTGTTTTCCCCCAACCAAGATCTAATGTCTTTTATGGCCACCCAGGAGCGGGAACATCCCAAGATCATGGAGCTCAAAGGGATAGAAGTAGAGATAGGCCAGAAGTGACTTTTGCCAACCCATTGGGAAGAGAAAGGATGAGGACAGAAATAGATAGAGAAGAAATCGAGAGACCTAGAGCCCCAAGGAACCAAAGAAATGCTGATGATTTCCCTTTGCCAAGGCCAAGAGAACACACTAGGACCCTGAGGCTAACTCAGCTAGTGAAGTCCATGAAGAATTACTTCGATGGCACTGGAGACCCTTACGACCATGTGGCAGAATTTAGGCAAGTCTTGAGAGCTGAACAGGTTGAGGACCTATTCACACAATACAATGCTTTTGGCCTAACTCTTAGAAACACAGCTCTTACGTGGTTTCAACCACTACATGAGAGGCAGTTTAGGAGCATAGACCAGCTTTTAGAAGCTTTCATCACTAAGTTCTCTAAGAGTGGCATACGGCATAATACTTCCTCCTTGATTCATAGCTTCAAGCAAACACCTCAAGAGACGGTCAGACTAGTAGGAAGACGGTTTAGGCAATACCTAGAGAGGTGCCCGATGCCTGAGTTAACCACACCAGCCAAGCAAGTGGCTTTGTTTTTAGATGGATTGCTGAGTACCAAACTTAGATCATATGTGTATCTGAAAGACCCCAAAACCATAGAAGAATGTGTACGCATGTGCATAGACATTGAGGATAATCTAGGAGAGGAATTAGAATTTTCAAAAATCTACAAAGATTCAGATAGTCCTACTAGCCTCTCTTCCTCGCAATCCACATCTATTGAGGAACTCGCTGAGAAAGTACCTCAGAAGCTAGGAGTCTCTAGTAAACAAATACCAAGATTTGTGCCAGGAAAACGATGTTATACTTGTGGAGGTGACCATATGGCGAGTGTATGCCCCATTATGGCTCAACCCCAAGTGAATCCTAGTAGCCAGTACTGCACCATAGAGAGAAGGTACACCAACCACACCGCACAAGATTGTCCTTATAACAAGCAAACTATCATGCAAAACTATCCTCAACCATATCCACAACAGGGTAGATTCTAGACTCAGTTCCCACCACAGCAATATGGTAGGCCCCAGTAATCCTACCAACCACCCTATCAAGGGCAGCCTAGACCTCAACCAGTGCTAGCGCGGCAACCCCCTGCTCCAACCAATGTGATTCCAATGAAATACGCATCTGCTGAAGAAAATATGAACAGAGCCATAGTATTAGTAACACCCTTGCTATCAGAAAGTGATCCAAGTGACCATAGTTTCGAATCCACACATATTGATAGCCCCCAGGCTTACTACATGTAGTCACCTGAGCATAATGAGTCATACTATTATGAAGAACCCAGTGAATCTAGTTGGGAGCCAGATTATACTAATGTCATGTACACAAACCCCAACTCTAGACCTCAACCTAGGCAAATAAGACCTCCATTCCCTAGAGGGCCATGCTTTCGATGTCAAGGAGATCACCTCATCCGTGATTGCCCTGTACCAGCACCTACACAAACCCAATCTGTGACAATTCAAGGATTTTGTCCAGATTGTGGAAAGGAGCATTTGATAGGAGAGTGTCCCAAGAACCCCATCAATATGCCAAAAATCTCTCCTATCAACGTTATCGGGTTAGTAGTACATTCTACAGGAAGTGTAACATCTACCACCCCCCTGCATGTGGTCACTAGAGCTCAAGCCTTGCAGCAAACTCAAGGAGTCAGGCAGGAAAAGAGTTTTGAGGTGAGTCAGACAGAGAGTATAACCAAGAAAAGGACAAGAGCATGGAGAGATAGCCGGGAGAGAATGAAAAGACAATGGTCATAGAAAATGAGCAAACTTGAAGAAAGCTTGAGAGAAACCAAAGCAAAGATAAGTGAACTCGCATCTCAAAACCACTCTCACACTACCTCACCACCCTCCTTTCCATCTCCCTCCAACCCATCACCTTCCATTCCCCAACATTCTAATCCACCACATGTAACCCACCCACCACCTAGAGTAGGATCAGTCCTAGCGGATCCCACTCCTGAGGATCTAGACATGATGCTTAAAGCATATAAGGCCAGAATCCAGGAAGGGCCAAATGTGACAGATCATGACAAATGTTACCCTAGAGCTGATCTAGAGGTAGAGCGAACAAAGCTTTGTGCTAAGATGGTCGAATTGGCGCAAGCCATGTTTGACGCCAGTCGCTTGTTCAATGGCTCTAACTCCACTAGGACACCATTGCACTTTGATGGTCTACTAGATAGATTGGAAAGATTACTTGCAAAGTCTGGAAAAGGAGCCATCTCTCAGTCTAAAGAGAGTGCACGGGATAGAATAAGCATTCCTCCCCAGGAAGCTTATGTGCCGAACTCCACTGAATTAGACACCTCTTCGTCTATGAATCGGTATTCACCAAAATTCCTTCGAGAGATTCAAGAAGAGAAATGGGCTAAAGAAAGTGAAGATCCACCTCTGATTGAACTTGTGGATGATGCGCACGATCAATTCTCACAAGAAATTCCTTCCATTTATGGAGAACAGGAGGGTGCCCAATTCATGAGAGGTTAGACTTTGAGTCTAATTCCTTGTAGGAATTACCCCATTTCACTGGGCCCTGGGAAACTAAGTCCACTTGCATGAGAGCACCCACGGTCATGATAAGAAATGAAGATTCGATCATACCTAGGAATACGGAGTTAGTAAAGAACACTAAAGTGCAGTGCAACCTCACTTTAGAAGAGCTACTCAAGGTTAAGCCTCAATTGTAGAAACATGTAGCCAAACAAGTGCCAGACGTAGCAAAATCTCGTTCCCAAGTAGGATCTCTTAGAATTGTGCCAAAAATACCACTAGATAAGATAGGAGACATGAGCGAGGGAGAAGAAGGAAATACTTATCTTCCAGTTACTCATCAAGGGTACACAACCAAGGCAATCCTAGAATCAGGTGCAGGAGTTGCAATTGCTACCACTTCCCTCTGGAAGCGTTGGGATAACTCTCACTACATGTGGTGTAGAGTTTGAGCATACGTTTGCTAGCCTACGAGATGATTTTGGGGAGACCATTTATGTCGCAGTTGCAAATGGTACAGGATTGGGGAACCAATTCCTTGTACTTCCAACACTTAGGTGTCACCACCAAAGTTAATCTCAAGTATTACTCTCATAGAGATGTACCCCCCATCCAATGGAATCCCATCCATAGAGCCAAAGACGATACTGAGTCAGTGCATTCCATTGGATCAGGATCCTCATGGATGCATGAAGACACTCACTTGTGGATGTGTAAAGTAGCAGTAGAAGAGGAGAAGAGAGAAAAAGCCAGAGAAATAGGTGCGAGAGAAACCCATAGATCAGTTCAAGACCCAGCCTATGCACCTGTAGTATTTCCTGACGAAGAATTTGGACCTCACGGTTGGGTGGAAAATCTAGCAACAATGGATGTAGCCATCAATGAAGAACAATGGACACCCCACTGTGACGAGGATGGCTATGACATTTCAATTTTCTCCATAGAGCCAATCATGGGAGATTCGGTTCTAGAAGAATGTGAACCTAGCACTGATGCATTCGAGGATGCAAGTGACTCCGATCTAGCATCAATCATTATGGACCTGCCTTTTGCATGAGATGAAGAATACTTCTATGAAGTAGAAGTCCACCCTCAGAGACATGAAGAGATCATTACTGATATATGATTAACCACATAAGTGACCACTAAGAGTGAAGGAAAGAAAAGAAAGAAGAAGGAAGTAACTCCGGAGGAAGAAGAATCTTTGTTTGAGGTCCCTGAAAATTTTAAGAAGTACGAAATAGAAGATAGGAGAGTCATGGTAAGCATGCCTAAACATGAGGCACAATCAAGAGAGGTCTATGATAACAAGGAAACTACCAAGAAAATAGTTGTAGCCATAGAACACCTACATAGGGCATGACCTGACCGAAGAAGAAGAGCAAGAGTTGATAGCCTTGCTAAGAGAATACAGAGATGTATTCGCTTGGAGTTACAAGGACTTGAAAGGTGTTGACCCAGACATATGCTCACACACGATTCCCATGACCTCAGATGCCAGACCCTCTAAGCAGAAGCCCTACACATACAATGACAACTATGCTACCAAGATCAAAGAAGAGATAGATCGCTTGGTTGAAGCTGGATTTATCTATGAAATCGAGCACACTGAATGGGTATCCCCCATTGTAGTGGTGCCCAAAAAGAACGGCAAACTACATGTATGCATTAACTTGAAGAAGGTTAACGCAGCCACTATCAGAGATAGTTATCCACTTCCTATCATTGAGCATCTATTAGAAAGGGTGGCAGGCAAGAAAGTGTACAACTTCTTAGATGGGTTCTCTGGTTACAATCAAGTAGCCATTGCACCAGAAGACCAACACAAGATGGCTTTTGCCACAGAGTGGGGCATATTTGCCTTTCGAGTAATGCCATTTGGGCTTACCAATGCGCCAGCCACATTTCAAAGGCTGATGTGCCATGTGTTTAAGGAATTCCTGAGGAAGAATTTAGAAGTCTATGTTGATGATCTATGTGCTCATTCCAACATTAGACAGACTCATATACCAGAACTCAAATCTTTGACAAATGTAGAGAATATCAAGTCTGCTTGAACCCAGAAAAGTGTGTTTTCATGGTCAGGCAAGGCAAGATTCTAGGACACATAGTGTCAAAGAACGGCATCTCCACTGACAAAGAGAAAGTGAGAGCGATCGCAGAACTACCTAGGCCAAAGAATGTCAAGGAAGTGCAAGCTTTCATGGGGCATTGTGGTTATTACCGACGTTTTATACACATGTATACCATCATTGCAAAGCCTCTGTATGGACTTCTGACCAATTTTGAGTGGACTGATGAATGTGAGAACTCCTTCAATGAGCTTAAACAACGATTATGTTCAGCACCAATCTTGACCACACTAGATTGGAACAAGCCATTCCATGTCCATGTGGACGCATCCAATTATGCCATTGGATGTGTGCTAGCACAACCCACGGGTGAAGGTAATATGGATCTTCCAATTGCCTATGCTAGTAGACAGTTGAATGCAGCTGAACGAAATTATACCACTACTGAAAGAGAAGGATTAGGCATGGTATATGCGGTTAAGAAATTTAGGCACTATTTGCTTGCAAATAAGTTTAAATTTTTTACTGATCATCAAGCACTATTGTACTTGGTAAACAAACCATGCAATACAGGTAGATTAGTAAGATGGTTTCTCTTACTAATGGAATATGACTTTGAGGTAGTGGTAAGGAAGGGCAAGACTCACTTGAGAGCGGATCATCTCTCGAGGCTCACATCGGGGGAGGCCCCACAAGGAGTATCAGATGACCTTCTTGATGCGTACTTGTTTAATTTAGAGTTTGTACCACAATGGGCCAAGAACTTAGTGCCAGTACTGACATATGGGCCTAAACATCTAGTAGTAAATACCCAAGATAGGGAAGTTGTAAAAGCCCAAAAGTACCATATAATGGCAGGGAGTATGTACAAGCATAAAGATCAAAGGATATTAGCTTTTCGTGTGGAAGAGGATGAGTATGCTAAGTGTTTGCAATTAGCACATGTAGGTGCATTAGAGCAGCATTACTCAAGGCAACGAACCCTACAGACACTAAGGAGACTCGGAGTGCATTGGCCGACTATGGAAGCAGATGTCCATAAGTTGTGTAAAGAATGCCCAGTTTGTCGTATTAAACCACCTGTGGAGCACGCTACACTATACCAAGTGTCTTTAATACTAGGTTGGAGTGAACAATTGGTAGCTTTCGTGAGGACGAAAACATTCCCTCAAGATATGACATTGGCCAGAAAAAGAAGTCTAGAACAAGAAGCCCTAGATTACTCACTCATTGGAGATAACTTATACCAGCGTGGTAAAGATGGTTACCTCAGACTATGTGTCCATGAGACTGAATATCTGAAGATCTTGGAAACTGTTCATCAAGGTGTAGCAAGAGGACACTTTGGACCAGATCGGGTGATCAAGGCAATACTATTTACAGGTCTTTGGTGGCCGACCCTTCACATGGATGCACATACCTACATGAAGAGGTGTGATGTTTGTCAGCGAACTCAGTACCCTATGCGGAAAGATGAGATGCCATTGAAACATATGATGGGTGGACGTGCATTCTCTAAATGGGGAATAGACTTTGTAGGTCCTATTAATCCCCCAACCAAGGTTTCACATGCTGAATACATCATTGTGGCCACAGATTATCTAACCAAATGGGTAGAAGTAAAAGCTACGACGACGAACGACGCGCAGACCACTGCTAAGTTCTTATTTGAGAATGTGTTCACCAGATATGGGTTACCAATAGAGTTAGTAAGTGATAGAGGCACTCACTTCTTGAATGAAGTCATAGAAAACCTTCTCCAAGAATTCTTGGTGATGCATAAGAAGTCGGCCCCCTATCACCCACAAGCTAATGGGCAAGCAGAGAGCACAAATAAGATTTTATGCAATGTATTGACAAAATTAGTTAATAATAAACGTTCTGATTGGGACAAACAGCTACATCATGTTGTTTGGGAATACAGAATTGCCTATAAAATGGTACTCCAAGCCACACCCTTTCAGATGGTGTTTGGCCAGAATGCGGTGCTACCATTGGAATTTTTGATACCTACATTGAAAATAGCACAAGAGCATGATTGGATAGGCCATGAGCTCTCCTCTAGAATCTTTGATCTTGAACGATTAGGTGAAACACGATTGAGGGCTGTAGCAGGAATTTATGCAGCCAAGAAGAGGCAAAAAGCATATTTTGATGCACATGTGAAGGATAAGGGCTTGAAAGCAGGAGGTCTAGTCCTAGTATATACCTTGAAGCAACATGCTCGGAAATTAGAGAAGAGAGGCTATGGACCAATGATTATCAATAGGATTTCCACAAGTGGAGCAATACAACTAGCCACTCTAGAAGGTGACATCCTACCAAGTTACATTAACGGATGCAGAGTCAAACTATATCAAGAACCCCTCACTGAGGAAATGCTCAAACGACTCAACACTGCCAAGAAACGCAAAGAAGAGGAAAAACGAATTCGAGAAGAAGCACAGGCAGAAGCATTGGAACGCATTCGAAGAATGAAACTGAGAAGACAAGGTAGAGATCAGTCCAAGGCTGACGCTCATGAAGCTCTAGGTTATCACATGGCCATGTGCGAGGCTTCAAGTGAACGGTTCCATAGGATAGTTGATCGACGACCCTTTGTGACCCTAGAAGTAGGACAAGGAGAGAGTGCAAGGTCCGTAAGAGCTTTGATCGACTCAGGTGCAGCCACTAGTGCAGTGCGACTTTCTTACTGCCAAGAATTGCAATTGGAGGTAAAACCCCTAGAAGCATATCTGATAGGATTAGGAGGTGTTGCAACCCCTTGCATGGGAGAGGTGGAGCTTCCCCTCTACATTCAAGAGGTCCTAATGTCAGCAAAAGTGTTAGTATGTGAAGACGAGGACCTTATCGAACCTCTTGTCTTGGGGCAAGACTGGATCTATAATCAAGCAGTCAGCCTCAACCTAAGAAGTGGACTTCTTCAGGCTTGGGTAGGCCAAAGCCGCCTCACGATTGAATTAGAAAATCTAGCACTCAGGCCATTAGAAAAGGCACCAACTCTTGCTCCCTCCAGGAACCCACTTGATGATAAAAATGCTATTATTGTCCAAAGTTCTATGGTGCAAAAGATTGTCACTCTTGACGAAGGTACAAAAGTCAATGAGGAGTTCCCATTTGTTCCAAAGAAGATTCGAGAAAGGCAGGCTGAGCACCACACAACACTGAGGAGACCGATGATCAAGAAGCATGTGCACCAACTTGGGCAATATGAAGTACCTCGTGGCATGAAGCAAATCTGGATACGCAAAGGGTAAGAAATTACGAATCCAGAGACAGGTTCTTAGAAAAGCATCAAGCGAGCCACACCATCAAGGACTAAAATGAAGGAGTTCCCTAGGCAACACTCTAGACATACCATCTCTATTTGGGTCCCGAAGCGGTCAATGAAGGCAATTCCCAATGCTAGGCAGATATGGGTGCCCAAGACCTGCTTGCAAGCTCAAATAGCTTCATTTCCAGTCACAAGAATGAATCAACACTCACAAGCACTCTTGGAAAATGTCCTACACCCCACACCATTCCACCGTCAGTCAAACCTAGGAATATTTGGAAATGGGTTACCCAAAAGGTCCCAAATCCAACAAGCCAATCCACAAACATGTACATGTCATCACCACTAAGGGTTACGATGACACAATCAAAGTTTGGAGACTTAAACCCCACATCAAACCTCCTGACCTAATTTTGTAAATCCATCCACTCTGATGTATGTGAATTCTGAGTACATTGCATATCCAAATTATGCATCTAGGATGACTCTAACCACTAACCAACATTCACACCTATCACAAACACTTCACCTCTAACCACTAACCACCTGGAATGTCATGTTAGTATTGTGGAGGGAACACCATTACATCATGTTTCCTATGCAACAGTAATGTGCCTTTCTTCTTCTAGCAGATAAGCATCAGAAGTCTCATGGCAGTAGCAGTAGGCACGAGCTCCCAAGCAGGCACTAGTACTCAAATGGATTGGGATACCATGCTTGTGGAGGTTCCACTAATAGCTAGGCCTGAGGAGTTTCTGAATGTGAGACGAATTCCCATCTCGGATCCACCAAGTGGCCTAACAGAAAGAGTAAAGGGACATTCTCATTGGTTCAATGAGATGCTAGGAGAGTTGGGAGATGCAGACCATATCTGGGAATCCAAGTTGGAATTTGGAGGGGTGTGGTGGACATTTCAGTTCTTCTCAAGAGAGTTTGAAGCATTACAAAACGTAGCAACTCTCCAAGATATTTGGCAGAAAGCGGGATTGCAGGATTATTTTAATGCATCTCTGCCTAGACCATATTTCCTTAGATGCTACTACTTGATAGCAACTCTTAAAGCGACAAGGGATCGAGATCAGTCAGGCACATTCCTGGTGCCCTCTCTATCAAACCAGGAGGAAATGGAAAAGTTTGAGCTGAACATAAATTTAATCAGGGAAGCCCTTTAGATGTACGGCACCCATGTACCCTTCGATCGAGATCCTTTGATATCGGAGTCTATGAAGAACAGTAAAATCAAGAAGTTGAAAGAGATGTGTGCTCTCACCCCAAACATTGCCATACCACTGCGAATGTGCCTTCAGCACTTTGCATTTCCAGCTCAAGACCGATTCACACAGCCTCATAAAAAGATTTGGTACGGGTTATACCTAATGGAGACCGAGAGCTTACCTATTAAAATGCCAGTGTGGATCCTCGACCAGCTATATGAAGCATGCAAACGAGGAGTAAGGAAGCCTACTCTGAATGGTTGTTGTGTCATTACAAGAATCATCTACAAATGCCTCCTTATGATGTGCCGATTGCACGGGCACTTAAATACTCATAGTTGCAATTCTTCCAGGGACAAAAACTAGGGGTTCAACCAGCTAAAAGAATGCGCGGATCACTTTCACATGTTCTAATTCCTCGCGAGTCCACCACAGAAATCCCCCTAAAAGAAGAAGAACAAGTAGCCCCATTCATGATCCATCTCCAACGACCACAATCGGAGGGCGTGGTACAACCCACTCCATCAGCCCCTCCACTACACACGGATGTTGAGTTTGCCTCCATGGCTACATTGGTAGAGGATACATCCTTTGATTTTGAGAGCTTCTTGCAAACATCACAGTTATCTGAGAGTGAGTTCTTCTTAGACACTGACGGTCCCGAATCATCATCCCAGAGAGGACAGCCACATAGTGATGCACAAAGAGTACATTGGGAAGATGAGGCACAACACACTCATGTTGAGGGCACACATGAATAGGAAGGGGCACCGGAAAATGAATTAGAGGAGAGTGAGGAGGAAGCCCCTTCCTACACTGCACAACTCAAACGACTCTACAAGATGATCAAGTAGGTACAAAAAAGGCATAGGTTTTCAGAAGCGGCAAACAAGGCAATGGTGAACCAAATGCTACAAGCAGAGAACATGGACCCTCATTTTGTTGAATCATTGAACCTTTTGGCAGACACATGTGGGATTATAGAAGCTATGCGGACCATGTTACATCGTACTCCCCCTCAATACAACTAGCGAAGGCTCAATACGTGACCGCAAAGGGGAAAAATGATTCAAATGGAAGTCTCTACCTCATTCCCTACCACCTCTCAAGCAGACGTTGATATGACTAGCCCCACTAACACTGATGCACACGATGAAAGCACACAGATACCCTCTCCACCATCACCTCCCATCCAGCCCACCGAACCCCTTACCACTAGCCTTCCTGAACAACCAGTCTTCACCCTCAGTGAACCTATGCCACACACCACCATTTCTCCATCCTTCCCTTTACCTACATCCACCAGTTCCAGCCAATTTTTTGAACCTCAGATAGGTCATCCCGCCACCCATCAAACCATCATAGATCACCCTTCTTATCTACTAGCTCTCGGACAGCCACATGCCGCTACCCAAACATTAACACACCCATTTTCCCTCACTACTATAGACCCTCTTTCCCAACCCCAAACCACTGTGCCCTTTTTAACCCCCCCAGAACCAACACAAACCACCCTACCTCCATTCTTGGAAAACCTTGTAAATGTGATTCAACAAATTGAGAATTATAATAGAAAGCCCCTTTCCCACCCCACCTCCCCCACATTCACGGTCACCACTAACACACCACCCACCATTCCAGAGTTCACTATTCACACTTCACACACAATCACGTCCGACCCCATGGACATTTCACCCTTCACAGGACCACTCTCCACCACTTTTGTTTCAAAATCATCACATTTCACTTCACTCACGTCACCACTTCCAACCACTCTAGGCACAACATCCACTTTTCCCTTCCCCATTTCCCGAACCCTTGCATCTTCCACCATTACCTCTACATCCACTTCATTTAGTCATGCATTAGACATCATGTTCGAAGCTGCCACACAACTTAAGCAGGAGTATAGATTATTGGAAGAGCATAACAAAGAGCTTTGCAATTTGTCAGCTCACCTCCAAGCAAGTGTTGACGCTTTGGAGTTACGTAATATTGCATTGCAACATGAGGTTACCACCCTCCAACAATCTCATGTGGAGCTCGAAGCCAAATATATAGAGATGGGTAAGGCGACTAAAGAACAACTCAGAGATCAGCTAGCTCGCAATGCTAGACTACAAAGAAACATGGCCTTACTTCACCGACACTTAGCAGCTGCTCAAGAAGAGAATCGAACAACCAACAGAAGAGGAGGCTATTGTCATTCCAGTGGAAGAAACATTTGAAGATACTTATGAGCCTCAACCTCTTCCAGGAGGCAGGGTCACTAAGGAAGGACAAGACACATATGAGGAACCCCCTCCGGCATGGATGAAACAAGTAGAAGAGATGGGGGCAACTCATGAAGAGCGTATATCCACTCAGATGATGGCCATGAAAACTATCAAGGAGACAATACTTCAATCTGAATAGTTCAGGCACTTGGCTCCTAGGCGACTGATAACCAGTTCAGAGTTATAATACAAGCCCTACTTTGTACTTTTGGCAAACTACAATGCTGAGATCAAACACAAAACCAACAAGTACCCTACTTTCGCCACACAGTTTGAACCAAAGGACATTCCAGAGGAAGCTCGCAAAGGGGCCATATTCCAATCCATCTGGAGGCAAAAATTACTTGAGACCTATCCGGAGATGCTACGAACATGGGATCACGCTCCCATGCATTTGAAGTACAACCCTTGCTTTGGGCCAGTGCAACGAAGAAGATCATGGAAGGCATTCGCCATAAAAGTTCAGAACAATACTAATTGCAAACAATGGCTCAATTACCCCTCCATTGCACCCCCAAGAAGCACACCAATTGTAGCCTACATGATGGCTACTATCAGACACTGGATGCCACACCTCCATCCCATGCCTAATGTTGCCGCGCAGATGATGCTCAAAATCCTGGACATGATGCAAATAGTGTTCAAGACCTTCCGCAATGTACGTAACATCCAGCCTCCAATTCCGAGCTTCATAAATGGTAATTATGACTTAGTTTATGATATGAGCACGACCCCGAGTATTCGAGTTGCTTATGCGTGGCATGCGAGAATCAGATATCTCCCTGCTTGCTATAAGCAAACCTTTGACGATATGTTCACCACGGGGTTTTGGGAATCACACTCAGAAGTGTTCGCGCCACGTCCAACCCATCTGCTTCAACTATTCGCATGCAAACAGACAATGCACTCAGAGCTCTACACCACGCCACAACCTGACATGCCTGGCGTGGTTAATTGGGAAACCCTTCAAAGAGATCTGGTTAGGGGACTGCGGATCAGAGAACAAGAATTGGCAACCGACATACTAGAGCACTACATTGATCAAACTGTGGAGCAAAGTTATGTCAGAGATGACAGACGCTAGGGGGGGAGAGTGTTGGCATCATACGGGAAGAAGCAAGTACGGGCATACACGCAGATCTAGCACTGAGGCAACCCATTAAATTTTTTCAATCTTTACACTACTATAGAAGTGATTCTCATCACTGACAACCATTGTGAATACCGTTTCACCTTTTTATAGCTCCATTTTGTGCAAGCCGAGGAGTCCTTGAGCTTGAGGAGCTTTAGAAGTAATTGCCTACCAATTTTCGTATTTTTTAGACCTCGTTTGAGCCCTCAAATAAGCCTTGGAACCTAATTTTTAACTAGGCCGGACACTAGGTCTGGACAGGGCCAATGCTAGTCAAAAACTATAAATAGAGCTAGAGAGCTCATTTTGGGGGCTAGCTTCTTGTAGTTTTGAACTTGTATGAGAACTTGGGTGTAATAGAAGTGATTCCATTGTCTTACTCTCTTTGTTCTTGCCGTGTGTGCGTGTGTGTGTATGTGTGTGCATGTTTGTGTGCTTCTCACTCACACATTTGTGCCTTCACTTGCTCGAGGTCTTCATACCATCCTCATGTCTTCTCGGATTGACATTAAAGGAGGTGCTACTCATCACTGAGCTACATAAGGCAACAAGTGCTATGATCATTGGTCATATCACATATGACCAACAATCAATGAGCCATTATTCTTTGAGATTATCACCTAAACTCTTACTGACACACTTCACAGTTAAATAATATAACTTTGTCACCATATTCACTTATAGATGATCGTGCATAAAACTTGATAGTCAGTTTAGTAATTTACAAACAAATATACAATACTTCACCGAACTAACCTTTATAATCAATCTTTATTACAACTTAACTTAATCACCGAACTCAATGTTTATTGATTAACTAACAAGGAATCAAAACCATGTTACCGAACAGAACAAGTAAGTGAAAATTTTTTGCAAATCATTCCTCTGTCGCAAATGTTCTTATGGACTCGCCATGTCAGACTCACACACATGCGACCTTTCTTTGTATTACTTCATGAACAAGTTACAATGGTTGGGCCAATACGATGCTTCACCAAAAATATTAAAAATTACAAATGATATTAAATTGGCGACCTAACATTGGCATGCACAGTGGACTCAGACCCTTAAGCAAAAAAGTCATCATCTACAAGGCCTTGTATGTACAGGGTTCGAGCTTCTTCAAAGCTTCATTTAATCTTTTTCTGTAGTGCTTTAAGTAATTTCTGAACATGCTTCGGATCAAGCAGTTGGGCATTCAAGCTGGAAGAACTTGCAGCAGCAACTTAATGTATTAAAGACTAACTCTGTTCAATAAAAAATGCTTCTTGTAAATAAAATTCATTCCTCAAAGCAACTTTGCATCGAGTTCGGCTATCTTCGATGTTGGCTTCAACCCTTTTTAGCTTCTCATCTTGGTTACTAAGCATATTCTCCAATCACTATAGTTGTTGGGCTTGATATTTTGTTGTCTTGAAATATGCTTGTCTTTCCTTCTGAGTAGCCTCAATCTCTTTCTTCAGCTTGATGGACATGCCAATTTCATCAGTTATTGCTTGTGCTTTCTTGAATAACTCTTCATTTGTAGCTACCACTTTGGTTTCCCACTGGACAGCTTTAGCATTCATATTTGTATAGGTTTGCTCCAAGACATTGACCTTCTCAGTGGTGATATCCAACACGGAGCTTATTCATATTAGGATCGCATTCTTTTCGGCTAACTCTTTACACAACTCTATCAATTTGTGATCTTTATCATCCACATGTTACTGCAATTATGCTTCATTGGCTCTGAGGACCAAAATCTCCTCCTAAAGGGGAGCAATATCTCCTTCATTCATATATAGTATGAGCATAAATTCCTCCTTGATCATCTTCCTTTCTGCATCCAACTAGGATTGTAGCACACTAGAAGCCTGGATCAAGTATTGCCCCACCTTGGCCAAATCTGCAAGCGAAGGCTGGGTACTAATGCCTAGATGGAAGGAGGACCCGATAGGAAGAGGAATCACGTCAGAGGAGCCATGAGCTAGGTTGATTTTAGTGGAGTGAGGAGTAATCCTGAGAGGTGGGTGGCATGATGACATTCTGTTGATCATCCTAGAAGTGGCTTCCAAGGAGATAATGGGAGCAGATGGTACTACAGGGGATAAGTGGTTGAAGGTGGTTGGTGGGGATGGTTGTTGAGGATACATCTTGTTCATTATTGACCAAAATGCCTTCTGTTGCTGATGGCGGAACATGTTTGTCTACAAGACATGCACTTACTTCCATGATTATCGAATGAAGGACCGTCTTTTTGGGTGAGTGCACATTTGCTGCCAGAATGATGATATTATCCTTCTTCAATGAAGCCTTTTCTTTGTCACATTTGGAGTTCAAGGTCTGCAAAAACATGTGAACAACACAAGGAAGAAGAAGAAGCTTGGAGCACAACACACAATACTAAATGTATTACCACTAGAATGTACAAAGATAAGTAACCCATTAGGGCAATAGGAGTATATACAAGTCAGGGGGAAAAACCTCCTAAAGAGGGAAAAAATGTGCCTCGACAGTCCTATAGTGTTCACACACATCACTACCTAAATATATGAACAAATCTCCCCTAGGGGTGATGTCGTGAACAAGGAGTTGGCAGTCATGTATAAGGAAGTGCCAAGCTATGTGGAATCAATCCACAAAAGGAAGTAAGCCCAAAGCTTTGCGGAAAGCGTCAAACTTCTCCCGAGCTAGAGCCTTCGTGAAAAGGTCTACAATGTTCTCCTGCATGGGCACATATGCCAAGCGTATCTCTCTTGCATAGAACCTCTCTCTGACATAATGATAATACACCTCAATGTGCTTAGTGCAAAATGGAACACAGGGTTCCTCGCAACTGCCAATGCGCTCTGGCTTTCAGTGAAGAGGGTGGTGGCAGAAGACTGAAGAACACCCAAATCATCCATAAGGCATCTGAGCCACACACACTCAACAATCACTGTGAAAGTTTCCCTATACTCAACCTCACAACTAGAAGTGGCCACAATAGGCTGCTTCTTGCTCAACTAAGATATACATGAGCTACCAAGCATGAAGCAAAAGCCACTAGTGGACACACGAGTGTCATAGCAATTAGCCAAGTTAGAGTCAGAAAAAGCATGTAAATCTAGCAGTAGTGATCCTCCCTTGGGATAAAACAATCCAAGTAGTCGGATACCACTCAAGTAGCGAAAGATGCACTTAACCGCCTACCAATGCTTGACACCTGGGCAATGCATAAACCTGCTCATATGTAGAGCAAACTGAATATTTGGCCAAGTAATGCATAAGTAAATCAAGCATCCAATAGCCTCTTGATAGAGAACAGCATCAAATGCATCTCCAACATCATGAAGACTCAATCATAAACCCGTCTCCATAGGAGTGGCAATAGGTTTACAGTCTTTAAGGCTTAAAGATTGCAATAACGTGTCAATATATTTCATTTGGTATAAAGCCATTCCACCATCAACTTGCATAAACTGAATGTGCAAATAATGATGCAAATGCCCAAATCAGACATCTCAAATGAGGCATGCAAATCAGACTTAAAATCATCAATATGCTTGTCATGAGCACCAGTGAGCAACATGTCATCAACATACATAACAATGATCAGAAGCGGTCATGCCTCGACGTCGGTATGACCGTTGAAAATTCTTGAAAAACCATGGATGCAATACCCACGGTATGAGCGTTGGTAATTTAGTGGAGATTACCAACGCACATACCGACGCTTATACCGACGCAACGTTTTAATCGGATCCAAGAGCCAAAATTCAACATTTGCTCGCATTTTGAATGAAAGTCTGCTATTGTTGAGTTTGCATACGTGAACTACATTCTGAGCATATTGTGTACACATATCTCTCTCTTTCTCTCTCTCTCTCTCTACACACACCTCTCTATTTCTCTGTAGCACCCTTTCTCTTTCTTTGTGCTTTTCCTTTTCTAATTTCTCTTCTCTTTAGTTTTGCAGGAGCTTTTTGACGTGAGTTCTTTGGAATTCAACAAAGGACAACATTAAGTGGACTTTGACGACAATGCTCCAAACAATTACATCGAGATAAGTGATTGTTTTGTTTTTTATTGATATAGAATGAGATAGAGAGAGAGAGAGATGAAAGAAAGAGAGAGATCTAGAGAAACATAAAGAGCGCGCGCGCGCGAGAGAGAGAGAGAGAGAGAGAGAGAGAGAGAGAGAGAGAGAGAGAGAGAGAGAGAGAGAGAGAGAGAGAGAGAGAGATGAAAGAGAAAGAGATGAAAGAGAGAGATGAAAGAGAGAGAGAGAGAGATGAAAGAGAGAGAGAGAGATGAAAGAGAGAGAGAGATGAAAGAGAGAGAGAGAGGGAGATGAAATAGAAAGAGAATGAGATAGATAGAGAGATGCATACATACATACACACACACAAGATCCTTGGCACAAATAGAGCATCCGACAATGTGAAAGAACTACCATCAGCAGTAGTTAGAATGATCTTACCAACTCCCATGATAGGATAAGAGGAGTTGTTAGCACATGTGACAATTCTCCATATAGGGGCAAGCTCGAGTGAAGTGAAGAAATTACGATACAAGGTAATATGTTTCGCTACCCCACTATCAAAGTACCAAACATTTGAGTCTACTGCAGACATACATTGTTCAAGAGAGGACGGGTCAAAACTACAAATAGTAGTAAACACCCATTCTTCATTCTATGCTAGATTAGAAGACTTTGTTTTTGGTGTAGAGGGCTCAGCAACAACCATTCTAGCCTCTTTTTTCTTTGCCTCTTTTGCAACCAATTTTCAACAATTCTTTATGACATGATCATTTGCTTTACAATACTTGCAAAACAATTTCTACTTTTTTGTTTTCTTCTCTTCTCTGTCTTCCTTCTTCGATTGTGCAGAATTAGCAAATTTCTGTTTACTAGTAGAAGAGCTCCATTTACCTTTGCCCTTTTGACTAGCCAAGAAAGCTTGATCTACAACATACATAATGCACCTGTTATGCCTAGACTGGCTTCCTGCAACAAAACAAAGACTAACTTCTCAAATATTAAGGCATTTGGATTGCCTTTTATTATCAAACAAAGAGTAAAAGAAAAACTCTAGTATGAATCGGGAAGACCATTCAAAACAATCTGCACACTAGAAGAAATAATCATATCCCCATTTGAGAGATCATGAACTGTACATTTGTCATCAATAAATTTCACAACCAAGCCAATCTTGGCTAAAGCTGAAACTGATAGCAAATTCTTCTTGATCCCTGGCACAAATAGAGCATCCGACAATGTGAAAGAACTACCACCAGCACTAGTCAGAATGATCTTACCAACTCCCATGACAGGATAAGAGGAGTTGTTGGCACATGTGATAGTATTCCCTGTAGGGGTAGGCTCGACTGAAGTGAAGAAACTATGCTGTGAGGTAATATGTTTGGTTGGCCACTATCAAAGTACCAATCATCTGAGTCTAGTGTAGACATACACTGTTAAGGAGAGGATGGGTCAAAAGTGCAAACAGTAGTAAATGCCCATTCTTCATTCTGCACTAGATTAGCAGACTCCATTTTCGGTGTAGAAGCCTCTACAACAACCATTCTAGCCTCTTTTTTCTTTGCCTCTTTTGCAGCTAGTTTTGGACAATTCTATATGACACAATCATTTGTTGAGTACTTGCTGTCTTCCTTCTTTGATTGTGCAAAATTAGCACATTTTTGCTTACTACTAGAAGAGCTCCATTTACCTTTGCCCTTCTGACTAGCTAGGAAATCTTGATCTACAACATGCATAATGGACCTGTTTTACCTAGATTGATCTTCCTATAATAGAACAGAGATTAACTCCTCAAATGTTCAGGCATTCGGATTGCCTTTCATCATCAAACAAAGAGTAGACGCAAAACTCTAGTATGAGTCGGGAAGACCATTCAAAACAGTCTCCACAAGTGAATTGTTAGGCAAATCTTCATCAGCAAAAATTAACTGTTCCTTCAAATCTTTGATTTTTTTAGAAAATTGTCCATAGAATCACCTTCATTCATATGCTCACTCTCCAACTATTTTCGGAGATAAGCAACATGAGCCTCATTCCTAGCTTGGTATAATGAGGTAAGTGTATCCAAAGCATCCTTAGCTATTCTGCAAGAGCTAATGTGAGGAATAATGGCATGTTTGACAAACAAGGCTATCAATGCATGTGCCTGCGCATCTCTGCCATCCCACAAAATTTGCTCTTCAATAGGTGTAGTAGAAATTGTAGCACAAACAGGAACATGAAGAATATCGTCACCTTCAATGTTGTCTGCATCAGCTTCAATACATGTATTTGCAGGTGTAATAGGACGTTTTTCAACACCCTACAGAATATTCCATAGTTCGTTTACAACCAATACATGATACATCATATAACCCCACAATCGATAATTTGTACCATCCAACTTATCCTCAACAACCAACATACAAAATACATCACTACTTTCAGCCATGGCCACTGAGTAAAATACCCTGACGCAAAAAAATGACTATATCTAAAAGACTTGAACAGAAGTACCTTGACAAGTTCTACTAAATCTGTAGCACACTTCGAGATGCTTATACTCGAGAACCAAAACCTATATATATCTTTGGCACAAAAAGGAAAAATAGCCTTCACAAGCATTGCAATAGTGCACTTGGAGGCTGAAACGAGCTCAAATCACGATTTTGACACCACACAGCAAAGTTGTTTTGATCTTTTAATCACCTTGAGTATGCTCACCAAATTTCATGCGACTTTGAGACTATGATCGGAGGGGTGATGATGATGCCCTAGATGAAGCGGTGACCTTCTCTGATACCAATCGTTGGAGTTCGAGGTCTGCAGAAGCATGTGAACAACACAAGGAAGAAGAAGAAGCTTGAAGCGCAACACACAATACTGAATGTATTACCACTAGAATTTACAAAGATAAGTGGCCCGTTAGGGTAGTAGCCACATATACAAGCCGAGGGGGGGGAACCTCCTCAAGAGGGAAAAAAAGTGCCCCGACGGTCCTAGAGTGTTCAGACTCATCACTACCTAAATATATCAATAGGAAGCTGATTCCATTGTTGCAAGGAAAGAAATCCATAGTTTGCAAGTGGGTTTACAAGGTAAAGCACAATGTTGATGGTAGCATAAGCAAGTACAAATCACGATTGGTAGCAAAAGGATATGCAGAGACATATGGCATTGATTATGAGGAAACATTCAGCCCTGTAGCTAAAATGTCTACTATCAAAACACTTGTTGCACTAGCTACAACAAAAGGATGGACTTTGCATCAGATGGATGTAAAGAAAGCTTTCCTACATGGTGAGTTATAGGAAGAAGTATACATGGACCAGCCACAAGGATATGAAGATTCAAAGCACCCAGAATATGTTTGCAAGTTGCAAAAGGCTTTGTATGGGCTTAAACAAGCCCCTTGTGCTTGGCATGCAAGGATTGCTGACTACTTAACTACCATTGGGTTTTTTATGTGTGATGCAGATCATTCACTATATGCAAGGAAGGGTGATGATGGCATCACAATTGTGGCTATTTATGTTGATGACTTGATTGTAGGAGGCAACAATGAAGCAAGCATTAAAGAGGTAAAGCAACTCCTTATGCAGGAATTCGACATGAAAGATCTTGGTGTGCTTTGCTATTTCTTGGGCATTGAGTTTATCCATACAGAAACAGGTATATGGATGTCATAAAGGCAATATGCCTTGAATATGCTATAAAAGTATGGTATGGCTGATTGTAAGCCAATTTCTATGCCATTATCAGTATTGAAGTTGGATACTGCATGAGGTGAAGCATATGCTAATATGTATAGGAAAATTGTGAAAAGTTTGATATATCTCACAATTACAAGGTCTGATCTAAGCTACACTGTTGGACTTGAAAGTCAATTTATACAGGTTCCCAGGAAGCCACATTTAGATGCTATGAGGCGCACTCTATGTTATATGAGTGCTACTTTGGATTATGCATTGTTTTATGAAGTTGTTATAGATTTGCAGATTCATGGATACACGGATGCAGAGTGGGCTAGTAGCATTCCAGATAGAAGATCTACTAGTGGCTTGTGTGTGCAACTATTACATGGAGCAGTAAGAAGCAACCCACTGTTGCTTTGTCGAGTACAGAAGCTAAGTATAGAGGTGCTGCAATGGTAGCATGTGAGACATCATGGCTAGAGATGCTACTTGTAGATTTAGGTGTGGAAGTGCAAAAGCCTATCACCATCTATTGTGATAATCTTAACAGCATACAGTCAACACAAAATCTTGTTTTTCATGCTAGAACAAAGCATATTGAGGTACATTATCACTTCATCAGAGAGAAGGTATTAGCAGGTGATATTGATCTTGTTCATGTGAGAATGGATGAACAGGTTGTTGATATTTTCACTAAAGCACTTGGAGCAAAGAACCTGAAGATGTTTCAGAAGATGCTTGGATTACAGGACATGATGTTGATCTTGAGGGGGAGTGTTGAGTATCAAGCTCAACAGGTGATGATCTAGGATGACGCATATGACTTTTTCATTTCTCTAACATGTATAGTGGTCACACCAATATATGTAAGGGATACTTCATTGAGCTTTAATAGAGTGATGGCACATTTGTTTTCTTGCCAACTCACTCATTTATAGACATTAGGATCTTCCCTTATGTATTGTTCTTTATATCTTGCACTTGTTGTATTGTTGTTTTCAGATCATTCTTGTACATTCCTTTTATGTAATAGAATAATAATAATAATAATAATAGTAATAATAATAATAATAATAATAATAATAAGATCATTCTTCCTTGCCCCATTGTACAGAGATGGCAAGAACAACGATGACGAATGACATGCAATCAGTCATAATGGTAATAAACACACATAATATCCGGCTATGGAGCAACAAAATAATGCATGGAGAGGCGAATGAAAGTGGAACGTGGAGGATGGGTGCCGTGAATGGGCCACCAGCATCATGATGCTTCAAAGTGGGTGCAAAAGATGCTAAAATCAGATCACATAAACACTACAAAAATGTGGTATGGTCCACTGGTCAATCGAACAGAGGTCAGAGCATTTGGCACCGCAATATGGTAAAGGCCGAATGAGTATGGCTCAAAATTGGCCGGTTGTCGAGTGCACATGAGACCGTCCTAATTAAATTATTGATGTATAATAAAACATATAGAGTGGATGACCAATATATACTTTGAAACAATATTATGTGGTAGGTGGACAAAAAGGATGCAACTTGTATCCATTCATTGGATTGGTAATCATCTCTCTGGTGAGAGTCTCTAGCCGAAACATTGCCAGACCAAGCTTTGCCAAAATGCAGTATGGTCCAAACCACCAAAGTTTAAACTTGTCAGCTTCTCTGTTAGATTTGGAATTATAAAACAAAACTAATTGTCCCTCTTCAAATATAGGGGTCCCCAATAAGCGATCATGTGTCCAAGCCTGACGGAGTTTAGCTTCTTGCATCAACAAAAAACTTTCAAAGCGTCATTTGTCCAGTAAACAAAAATCATTAAGCCGAGCATAAAAAGATTTAGCAGGCAACAATTTCCTGTCAATGGCAACTCGCAAACTGGGTACTACCAATTCCATAGGTGCAATTGTTTCTAGTCCATAGGCAAGCTTAAAAGGAATATACCCAATAGAGACATTGTAGGTCGTACGATAGGCCCAGAGGATAGAGGGGAGCAATTGATCCCACCATTCAGGATAATCCATTATCAATTTCTTAAGTAAGCAAAGTTTTGTTCGTACTCTTGTCCATACCATTAGCACGAGGATAGTATGGAGCATTGAATTTATGAAGAATGTTGAAGGACTGAGTTAAAGCCTGAATTAGGGAATCGGCAAAATGTGTGTCACGGTCAGTAACAATTTCCAACGGTAAATCGAATTGAGGAAAGACATCAGGGGTAAGGCATTTGATGACAACCTGAGCCATAACAGATCGAACAGCCCATGCCGCATCCCATCTAGTGGCATAATTGGTACAAGTTAATATATAATGATTAGTAGCCGAATGCCCGGTGGGTTAATAGGTCCTACGAAGTCTAGCCCCCACTTCTGGAAGGGTTCCAAAGATAATACAGGCTATGGTGGATATTAGTGCTGATACAATGGTTGTTCGGTATGTTGGCATGCATCGCACTATCTAACATAAGCATGAATATCTCTTTGCATAATGGGCTACCATAATCCACTCTGTAAAATATTTTGGTAGGTTAGATCCACAGAGAAATGACCATCGCAAGGTGTAGAGTGAGCCATTGTAATCACAATTGGAACTTCATGGGTAGGGATACACTAAAGCTAAACACTCGAGGGGTCGACATAATAGAGGTGGCCAACAATGATGTGAAAATGTCTACTATAGATAGCTAATTTCTATCAAGACGTAGTTGGGATAGAAGTGGGTGGACAACCAGTGGTGAGGAAAATCATTAACGTGTCATAGTAGGAATCAGCAATAGGCAGTGGAACTGATGACAAACTAGGAGTTGTAGTTGTATATATGATAGGTGGCAAATCATCAATGCCAACCGGAGCTTCACTGGAGTCCAACCGGGATAGGAAATTTACAATAGCATGTGAGGATCTAGGATGGTGAATGATATCATAATCAAATTTGTGTAAAAGCAAGACCCAACGAGACAAGCATCCTCCCAAATTCTGATGTCGGACTAAATATACTAAACCAAAATGATCCACATGAAAAGTGAACTTATGACCTAAAAGATAGTGCCAAAATTTTTTAATGAAGTATATCAAACCCAAGCATTCCTGCTCGGTGACTGAATGACAACTAGCATAATATATTGGACGATACCATTATCGTGTTGTTGCATTAAGACATTGCCAATTGCAATATTAGAGACATTGACAAAAATGTGAAATGGTAGCTTCCAATTGGGTACCTACAAGATTGTAGCCTATGTAAGAAGCGTTTTTAAGCACTCAAAACTAATCTGACACTCTTTAGTCTTTTGGAACTATTGTGGGGACATGATGGTCACTTGAGTGAGGGGTATGGTCAGATGGGCCAACCACTGCAGACGACGGCCGTGCCAGTGAATTTGTCCCAAAAATCACATCACCTCTTTAGGAGTTTTTGGTGGTGGTGCATTCAAGATAACTTATACTTTATTAGGATCAACCTATATACCTTGTTTGGAAATGATATGTCCTAGGAGTTTGTCGAAGGCAACTACAAAGATAGATTTATGGGGATTCAAACAAAGGTGGTACTCTTGACATTTGAGAAAACAATAGCGCAGGTGTTGTAAGTGAGCATTAGTGTCATCGGACAGGGAAATTCATCAAGGTAAACTCTCATAAAGTTGGACAAATACAGGGAAAAGATTTCTTGCATGAACCATTGGAAAGTATTGGGTGCGTTATGCAGATTGAACCACGTCATCGTACATGCATAAACCCCCCAATTAATGATAAACTTAGTCTTGAGTATGTTGGGCTCAACCATTGTGACTTGATTGTAGTTGTTGTATCTATCTAGGAATGAATACATTTCTTGTCCATCTACATCATCTAACATGCTGTCTAAGAACGATAACGAAAATGGATGAGGAATAGTTTTTACATTCATTTTTCTATAGTCTACACATATATGAAGCTATTTATTTATTTATACGTACAATAAAATTGGTGAAATCCGTTCTGCATGTTCTACTGAGATAATGAATCAACACAAAATAACTTGTCTATATCCTCCTTTACTTGCTAAGCATAATTGGAATTCATCCTATAACTTTGTTGCTTCACCAGATGAGCATCTGACGATGCTGATAAATCTGGGGATCTAAGCCTTTCATATCCCTATAGTCGCATGCAAAAAACATCTATAAATTCCTTTAAAAAAGTTAAAAGGTCAGACTGAAAGATATTATCCAGGCTAGCTTTTATTTTAATAGGTCGTGGATTAGTGTCATCCCCCAGATGAAAAATCACCAATTGATCTTTCGGTACATAAAATTGTCGTGCAGTGGTAGGGTCACTCTCAGACCGAAAGGGGTGTCGAAAATCCAAAGTCCACTTATTCCTTGGCTTCATCTATAGATTCATTTGCAAGGGGGTTGTATCGTATAGGTTGTCGGAGACCATTGGTCTAACACTTGTTATAAATCTATAGTCTCGAGAGAAAGAAAATCATGGTTAGCAATCAAAAAAGCTTCTTCTTTGTCATCAGACAAGCCATCCAACATGTGTATGGGTTTAGGTACATAAGGATGTGCATGGATTTTGCATGGTTTAATGTCATCCAATGGGACACCATACTTATGATGATTGCATTTTAAAAAGAGTTCATGAGATGACTAGTCTTGGAGGATTTTGGCCTGCTTTAGACAAGGTCAACCAAACAAAAGGTTGTAATCAAGACAAGATTCACAGAGATCCATGACTACAAAGGTCATTTTAAACATCACTCATTGCAGTGTAATATGAATATCACACACTAAACCCACCGGGTGGACCCTAGATCAGTTAGCCATTCACACAAAGAAATTAACTAGTTCTATGTGATTCCAACCTAATATTTTACATATTTTTGTAGTGGCAATATTAACACCAGAACCACCATCAATAAGGAAGTGATTTATTTTATGATTTTTAAACCACACTATAATTAGGGGCACTGTATGGTCAACCATAGAATCGAATTCCAGATTGATAGTGGTCGAAGTTGGTGCTCGGATCGGACTAGGGTCGACTTGCTGCTGGAATTGTTGATGAATACTAGGAACCAGAGTTAGTAATTGTCACCTGAGTTCACTTTGATGCTTTAACAAATGTACGTTGTTGCTCCTTTAGACCTAAATCAAATACTTCTGCAACGGGATGAGTATTTTGCTTGATTGTGTCTAAACTTCTATTGTCTGAGTGTCCGTTGTTGTAATGTAAACCATATTAGCCATAGGTTTTTGCCTATCTTTTTTATGTTTTTCATACTCCAGAGCATCCTTACAGTGTCGCCAAATGTGTTTGACTTCTCCACAAGAGTGACATCGTGGTGGCGGTACTACGGTACTATTTCTAGCTTGCCCTTGATTCCATCGAGATTGATTGAAGGCCCCTATCCAGGATACTCGATAATTGGTATAATTGGTATAATTGGGGTATGATGTGTTTTATAGGTGAGGATGTACATAGCTTACAACTAGTTCACCTTGTTCCTGAAGTACTGCATTGACAACAAATTGGTTTTGGGTTTTGGCATTGTATAGGCAAGACTCTGTGGGATGACTTGCTTTGTCACAAATGGCACAATGAATTTGATTTAGCACGCAATTGGTTGCCACATGACCAGAATTTTTGCATTTAGTATAGAATATCTATTTCAATGGATCATCACTTTTGTTTTTGCCGGATTTATGATATATGAGTTCAAAGATCCTGATAGCCCAAGCAGAGTGACCTACTTAGATCACACCTCAGAGAGGATCTTTGTGGTTACAGAAAATGATAGGCATGCTTGTGAAGAGAGATGGTGGATGCAATCCAAAGATGAGTAGGTGCTACTACAACCAGCTTCACACCAGCCAACTGAGACTTCAGAGTTGATTAGTAGACCCTTTGAGCTTCCTAAATCCACCAAAATATCAGCCAAGTACTTTGGAACATGTATCCCAAAAGTTTAAGTCAAGGCAGACTAGTTGCGAAATGACTAACTCCCAAAACTTGCTATTTTTGGACATACACCTGCTAGAAAAAATGAACAGTGCTCTCAACCTGGTAGGAATTTGACATTCCTTTTGGGCATAGCAAATAGACTTAGCAAGCTTCCCAATCCAAGTTAAAACACTTCAAATGATGGACTAAGCACTGAGAACAAGATTTATCAATTTCTGGAACATGCCCACCATTCTCAGGGCTCTGCAGAGATAGACCAGTGAGCAGTAAAATGCAGATATCTCACAAACTGTACATCCAATGACCACGAAAATTTATAGGTAGAAAGTAGATAGTAAGCGCTATCCAACGCAGATTAAAACACGGAAAAAGGTTTTGTAGAACGCACATTATGACCTTCTGAAGGTACTGCTATGAGTGAGTATAACAGAGAACAAAACAGAGAAGTAAATGATGATAAATGTATAGATTCACATATGATTACAACCACATTGGCAATGAATCTTTGCACAATGGGAGTAGAATGATAGAGCTATGGAGTAAGCTCTTCAATCTCTACAAAATGACATGAAGTGGTCACGTACAAGGCTTGCTAATGGCCTCTTCCTTCTTGCTCTTTTTATAGCTATTCTTGGAGGGAGTTTTGAATTCGAATTCAAATGGCTCCACCTAAAAGTGATCCCCAAAGTTAGGAGAGATTCCCTCAACTCTAAAATTCGTGGTTTTAGGTAGTTAGAGCCACGAATTTGCTTTTACATCATGGCTGAGGTAAGCCATCCTGTTGAATAGCATCTTTGACAAAAACAACATCACAGCTAACCATAATGCATTTAGTTTGTGGATGATACAGAGGATAACCTTTACTTTCAGAACTATAGCCAACAAAAATACATTTTATTGCTTTATCATCCAATTTTCTGCGATGTTGTTCAGGCACTAATGCATATGCCAAACAACCAAAAACATGAAGATGAGCAACAGATGGCTTGCGATCATGCCAAGCCTCATATGGAGTGTTAGACTACAACACTTTAGTGGGATACCTGTTCAGTACATATGCTGCACACATGACATCCTCAAGCCAGAAACTATGTGGTAAAGCCTGACTCTTGACCATACACCTCGCCATCTCCATGAGTGACTTGTTCTTTTGCTCAACAACTCCATTCTCTTGAGGTGTATACGGCACTGTACACTGGTGTTTAATCCCAAGTTCAGCCAGAAATGCATTAAAATCAGAAGATATATATTTCCCTCTCGATCAAAACGGAGGCTGTCCATTTTACATGTTGACAGATTTTTAGCCAAAACCAAAAACTATTTGAAGCACATGAACACTTTAGACTTTTCCTTCAATGGATAACCCGTGCATGCCTGGAAAAATCATCGATGAAAATCACGAAGTAAAGATAATTTCCAAAAGAAGGTGTCTGCATAGGGCTACAGACATCACTATGTATAAGCTGCAGTTTCTGAGTAGCCCAAAGTGAACCATCTTTTGGAAAGGAAGAACGCTGCATTTTGCCCAAAATACAGCCTTCACAAACATGTTTTCCGGGTGCCTCAAGTTTGGGCAAAGAGGACACTATTTCAAATTTCTGCAGGCATAGCAAACTAGCAAAATTCAGGTGGCCAAAGCTTGCATGGCAAAGCTTTGCATCTGACATAGCCTGAGAATCATGTACTGCACATGCCAAATCATTTACAGATCTTTCATAGTCTATGAGCTTATAAAGCCCATGGCATAAAATGCCAGAGCAATAATCACATTGCCATTTGACAGATCATGAACTGTACATCTGTCATCAACAAATTTCACAACCAAGCCAATCTTGGCTAATGCAGAAACTGATAACATATTTTTCTTGATCCCTAGCACAAACAAAACATCTGGTAAAGTGAAAGAACTACCACCAACAATAGTCAAAATGATCTTACCAACTCCCATAACAGGATAAGAGGAGTTGTTGGTGCATGTAATAGTATTCCCTGTAGGGGAAGGCTCAAGCGAAGAGAAGAAACTGCGTTGTGAGGTAATATGTTTGGTCGCCCCACTATCAAAGTACCAAACATCTGAGTCTTGTACAGACATGCACTGCTCATGAGAAGATGGGTCAAAACTGCAAACAGTAGTAAACACCCATTCTTCTTCCTGCACAAGATTAGCAGACTCTGTTTTTGGTGTAGAGGTTTCTGCAACAACCATTCTAGCCTCTTTCTTCTTTGCCTCTTTAGCAGCCAATTTTGGACAATTCTTTATGATATGATCATTTCCTTTACAATACTTGCAGAACAATTTCTGCTTTTTTTTATTTCTTTTCATCTTTGTCTTCCCTCTTCGAATGTGCAGAATTAGTAGATTTCTGCTTACTAGTTGAAGAGATCCATTTTCCTTTGCCCTTCTGACTAGCCAGGAAAGCTTGATATGCAACACGCATAATGGACTTGTTCTACCTGGACTGATCTTCCTGCAACAGAACAGAGACTAAGTCCTCAAATGACAAGGCATTTGGATTGCCTTTCATCATCAACCGAAGAGTAGAAGCAAAACTTTGATATGAATCAGGAAGACCATTCAGAACGGTTTGCACAAGTGAGCTATCTAGTATAACCTCATCAACAAAAATCAATTGTTGCTTCAAGTCTTTGATCTTTGTTAGAAAACTATCCATAGAATCACCTTCATTCATGTGCTCACCCTCCAACTATTTTTGGAGGTAAGCAACACGAGCCTCATTCCTAGCTTGGTGCAATGTGGTAAGTGTATCCCAAGCATCCTTAGCTGTTCTACAAGAGTGAATGTGAGGAATAATGGCACGTTTGATAGACAAAGCTATCAATGCATGTGCCTGGGCATCTTTGCCATCCTAATGAATTTACTCTATAGTTGGTGCAACAAAAACTGCAACACAAATAGGAATATGCAGAATATCATCATCTTTCACACCTTCTGCATCAGCTTCAGTACCTGTAGTTGTAACAGTTGTAGGTGTGAGAGGACGTTTTTCAACACCCTGCACAATGTTCCACAATCCTTTTGCAATCAATACATGTCGCATCATATAAGCCCACAATGGATAGTTGGTACCATCCAACTTATCCTCAACAGCCAACATACAAAATACATCACTAATTTCAACCATGGTTGGTGACTAAAATACCTTGATGTAGAAAATTGACTTTATCTCAAAAAGTTGAACTGAATTGCCTAGACGAGTTCTGCTAAACCTGTAGCAAACTTTGAGACACTTATATTGGCGAACCAAAATAGTTATATACCTTTGGCACAAAAAGATGAAATAGCATGCACAAGCGCTGCGATAGTGCGTTTGGAGGCTGAAATTAGCTCAGATCGCGATTTCGGCTGACAATGCCCTGGATGAAGCGGTGACTTGCTCTGATACCAATTATTGGAGTTAGATGTCTGCAAAAGCATGCGAACAACACAAGGAAGAAAAAGAAGCTTGGAACACAACACACAATACTGAATGTATTACTAGAGAATGTACAAAGATAAGTAGTCCATTAGGGCAATAGAAGCCGAGGGAAAAAAAGCTCCTTAAGAGGGAAAAAAAGTGTCCGACGGTCCTAGAGTGTTCACACACATCACTACCTAAATATATGACAATAAATAATATAACTTTGTCACTGTATTCACTTACAGATGATCGTATATAAAACTGGACAGTCACTTTAGTAATTTACAAACAAATCTACAGTGACACCACGTTACCGAGAAAAGCAAGTAAGTGAAATCTATCTACACAACATTCCTCCACCGCGAATGATCCTATAGATTCACCGTGTCGGACTCACACACATGCGACCTTTCTTTGTATTACTTCATGAACAAGTTACAATGGTTGGGCCAATATGACACTTCACCAAAAATATAAAAAATTACAGATAATATTTAACTAGTGGCCTAACAGTTGCAAGAGTATCCCAAGAATCTTTTGCTATCTTGCAAGAGTGAATGTGAGGGATAACGGCATGTTTGATAGACAAAGCTATAAATGCATGTGCTTGCGCATCTCTGCCATCCCAATGAAGTTGCGCTATATTAGGTGCAACAAAAATCGCAAGATGACCAAGAAATTGAAGATCAACATCTTCAAACCCATTTGCATCACCTTCAATCATTGTATTTGTAGGTGTAGTAGAATGTTTTTCAACACCCTGGACAATCTTCCACAAGCCTTTTGATACAAACACATGACGCATCATATATTCCCACAATGGGTAATTAGTACCATCCAACTTATCCTCAACAACCAACATATGAAGTACATCATTGCTTTCAACCATGGCAAGTTACTAGATACCCTAAATAGAACATTGGCTATATCTCAAAAAGTTGAACAGTCGCATCTTGTTGGGAATTGCTAAAATTCTAGCAGCCTTTGAGATGCTTGTATCGATGAATCCAAACCTGTATATACGTTTGGCATAGAAGGACAAAATTGCTTGCATAATCGTTGCAAATAGTGTGTTCGGAGACCAAAACAAGATTAAATAAAAATTTCAATGCCTTAGATCGAAGCCATTTTGACTCCTAATTGCCTTGATTATGCTCACCAATTTTTTATGGGATTCTAAGACTATGAGCGGAGGGGTATCAACATTACCATGGATGAAGTGGTGACCTAATTTCATACCAATTGTTGGAGTTCAAGGTCTACGGAAGCACATGAACAACACAAGGAAAAAGAAGAAGAAGCTTGGAGCATACAAAATGTATTATCAAGTGAATGTTTAAAGATAAGGACCTCCTAAAGAGAGAAAAAAGTGATATGGCGGTCTTAAGTTTGTTCACAGACATCCTTACCAAAATATATCAACATTGGGGACCTTTAGAATGCAATAGAGTCCTTGTGGACTCTGCCATAGTGTGCTTCAAAGTTCTATCCAAGTTGAAAGTGAAAAATACAGAGAACCATGCTCGAGTTTTTTTTTTTTTTTTTTTTTTTTGCAATTTCTAGATTTTGTTGGTAGGTTAGAAAAAGAAAGGCACACAACGAGACTTGATGTGGTGGCATCGATAGCCTAGTTGAAAGCTTAGTCATCATCCTAATTGAAGGCTCGATCGTACATTTCACTTGGCCTTTCACTGACATCATCAACGCTCATCGATATTTCACAACTAGGCCCACTTCATCCTATTCAATTGGATCCACATTTAATAATTTGGGTTGTTACTCACAACTATCATATCACTTCATTCCCTATCAACATGGAGATGTTGGATTGAATTGATCTTTCATGCTTACTTTGTACTTTGAATCGCATCAATCCTCTCTCATCAATTTGCAATTTTTTTTTTCTAAAAAGGAAGTTCGGCAATAGCCTACTCCCCAACATTCAATTAATAAAAAGAACAACTTTACAAGTGAATGAGTGTAGCACCCATGGGACCCCCAAATCCCACAAAGCAGTTGAAGCGGATCTGATCTAATTCATTTACTTATATTCCCCAAGGTGTATGATATTGATTGTGTGTGCCAAAGGTGGATCAAATTATTCCTCACACCTTTATTACCATAGTCCTCCTATATCGTTTTCATGCACCATATAAAGTTGTATGAGATCGCTTCATGCAATAACCATAAGGGTTAAATCAATCATCAAGCACTATCAATATGGATCATATCAGATTAAACTTCACTTGGAGTGTTTTCTTGAGCAATTTAAGCCGACAAACAAGCTATGGTTGATGCTAGCTTAGGCATTGTGCTAGGAACACTATCATGTTTACTTTCCTCACACATATCCAAGTACTCACAAAAGAAAAAACAAAAATCACTTTCTCTCACCTTTTGAAAAGGATAATACAACCGTTGTAGGTGCATTGCCTTCAAACCTTTTTTTTTTTTAATTTTCCCCAATATTAAAAACAATTAGAAGGTGAGAGCTATCGAAACATAGAAAAATCACTCAATTCCAGTACTATTTGCCCCCTCAAGAGGCATATTTTAATTAAAGTCTGGGAGAATAGGCCTAGGCCGAACTTCCTTTTATTAAAAAAAAAGAGGCTCTCCTTGTATGTGCCTAACTCATGAGGTGTTTTAGGAGCCTTAGGGTAGTCTTTTGTGATCCAATGGTGATGAAAATCGAGGGTGTGATAGAAGAGAAGATAGATAAAAGGACAACGAAGAGAAAGGAACAGAAACATAGCACACCTATTGTACCCTAATTCCTAACCCTAACTACGTGTGTGTGAATATCATGAAGTGGAGATGGAGAGCTTCACAAGCGAGAACATGAAACCAAAAACTCAAGCTCAAAACTCAAAGGTGGTACATAGCTCATTCTCAAATCTTCTTATCATCACATAGGACTCCCATAGTGTTCATGATCTATGACAACAATGCCAAAGGGTTGTTGTAGACCGCAAGCAAGATGCCTTACTAACATCAAGCATGTTGAATCACTTTACTACGTCAATCCATGTATCTAAACTCACAAGAAGCAAGGTAAAATCGATCCTAGAGGGTGGAGAAGGGATAGGGTATCGCAATCCACTCTCATATGCATGAAGAGAAGACAAAAAAGGGTCCTGAGACCCATAGAGAAGTATGAGGGTAGATTTCTCCATTAATTTTCACAGAATGAGGTTCAAATCTACTTATCTTTTGTACTTTTTGAAATGACCTTATTCACACTCTATGTCCATGTAAACTTAAAAATTAGACTTGGAGGCTCAAAACATCTCTTGATTGAGATAAGGAAATCCTAAAAGATTCTATAAAAATGTCCTACTATTCCATACGCTTGAGGACTCCTCAACCTTGAAAATCTAGGATTTATTCCCCTTGGATATACATGTGAGGGCCACTTTTATGTAAAAAACCTAACCTAAATGTAAATAGTTTTTGTGGGATCTTTTTTTCTTGGTGTTCATACTTGCTTTCCATCCTCCTTTCCTTGGTTAGCTCCTTGATTCTCCACTTCTTTTGGCTTTCTTTTAGCTTTTTGTCAAACTTGTCGTGCCTTTGGCTTGATCCTTTCTTTTTTTTTTGAGAGTACAATGAATTGGGAAGACACACAAACCCGACCTCGTAAGGTAGAGGCACCCATCTTGGGGGACTCTGAAGCATCCAGCCCTATGCAGGACTTAAACCCTTGCCATCTGCCTAGGAGTACAAGGCACATCCGCTAAACCACGCGGGCTGGATAGGCTTGACCCTTTCTTGCATCCTTTCATCATAGAGGTTTAGAAATAAAAGAGTTTTCATGCTCTTTCACAATTCCACAATTGTGATGCCCATGTAATCACTTATTCATCAATGGCTGCTCCTCGTGAAAATTGGCAATGTCTACGTACTCATGCATATATGGTACCTCAAAGAAAGGAAAAAAAAAGAGGGTCTAGTGGTACGAAGGAGAGGGACAAAAAAAAGGGGAAACAACGAAAAAAAATAAAAAAACGAAAACATGTATGCGTTTGTGCTCGTCCTCGCTAGTCGCCACTGTTTAATTCAAACCTGAAGACTACTCAGAGTCCTCGTGCAGCTGAAGGAGCGACAGGAAGGAGCTTTTTGCTGCTTGCAAGGAGAAGTCCGAAGCATATGGCAATGGATGAAAAAAAGAGCTATAATCCAGTTAGGCCCAAGCAATCTCCAGCCTCCAGGAAGCCCCATGCGGTGGAATCGAAGTACTGGAAGACCTTCTCGACAAAAGTAATTGAGCAACAGATTTCTGCAGTCTCGTGTACTAGTTTTTGCCCCGAGCCACCGCATGATTTTGCAGTGACCTCTTCTACCAGGGTAAGTCATCTCATGCTTCTATCATCACAGGTATTTGGTGGTGCCTTCAGGTGTCTACTTGTTTTCTATTTATTTCCCCTGAAATTGACTAGGCATACTTATTACAGCGTTCTTATCATCCTCAGTGACAGATAATCTCTTGTCTGCCTCTTCCCTTCAACGCTGTCGCTTTTGACATTCCGTAGTCAAGGAGGGTGGGCTGTGTATTCCATTTTGTCCATACGTATGTAGGGAATTTATAAGCTCGCTTGATAATGCACTCTTAACTGTAACCAGAATGTCTATCTTTATTGCAACAGCTGCTTTTTTATCATTTTTAAAATGTTTATTTTATAAATAATTTACATCCGATGATGATCAAGACGTGAGTGGACGTCTACACATGAATTTGTATAGAAAAAATTCATTCTTACCATCCAATCTCGTGAATTTAAAAATAAAGGATTTTCAGTTGTTTTTTTTATGTTCAGTAAAATGTGTTATGTTTGCCACTATGTTTCTGTTAGTTTATATTAATGAGATCGACGCATGATTTGATTAGGTATGTTTTCGCATAAGATTTTGAAACACAACACATATTTATTTAAAAGTAGGAGTATTATCCTTTAACTATTATAATAGTATTGTAGCATATCTTTTTTTACAATTTTGATGAAGCTTTCTTTAATTTGTATGTCTTTGATACTTTTGATCTCAATCTTGTTTTTTTACGAGATCTGTCGTTGTCGTGTTTTCTCTACATGTATTTGTTTTTCTTACCTTTAGTTTGTAAAGTCAAGATATATATGAAATATATATATGCATACACAATATGCATCATACATATATACATATAACCTTACATTCAATTTTCATAGTATTATTTTTTAATTATTATCATAATATTATTTTTGAACTATTATCATAGTATTATAGCATATCTTTGTTTACAATTTTGATGTAGCTTTCTTTTTATTTGTATGTCTTTTATGTAGAGAATACACGTGGAAGCAAAATGAAAGAGTGTGAGAGATTCAAAGTGAGTAGACAAAGAAACGAGTAAACTCACATGGATTAGAAATGAGCTTATCAAGAGCACGAAGTAGGCTCTACAAACGTTTAACCAAGTAGAAAGTGGAGAAAAGGCCTTCTTTATATAGAGTTGGAGGAAACTCTTCAAAGTACATCACACGTGGGATAATTCCCCTTGAAAGAGAATGTTTACAATGGTAGAAGCAAATGGAAAGGTACCTAAATACAATGAGATGCAACTAGAATAATATGAAATGGAGTATCTCTTGGATACAAAACGGAGATGCACTCATGCGGATACAAATGGAAATGAAGTAGATGAACTCATGTCGTCAACACGTCCTCTGCATTTCCATTTTGGAGTGGCTGAATGATGCAGAGGTCCACCAAGTGCTTGAGCAAAATTGGAGGTGGAGCCTTGATGAACTTGTTCGCTAGGCCCTCCTGAGAGGTACATTGCTCTATAGCAATATCTTGTGATACGAGCTTCTCACGGATGAAATGGTATTGGATTTTGATATGCGTCTATCGAGCATGGGACAATAGATTCTTGGCAATAGCCAAGGTTGGCTTGCTGTTAGTGTGGGTGCATGTCGGAGTATCTTGCAAAATACCAATGGAAGATAATAAACGTCAAAGGAAGATAGCCTCATATGTTGCAAAGCTTAGGCTTGGTATTTAACTTCGGTGGATGATAGAGCAACCGTAGGCTTTTTCTTACTTGCCAAAGAGATATGTCATGAGACAAGCAAGAATATGTATCCAAAAGTAGAGAGTTGGGAATAAGGATCACTAATCCAATCTGAATTTGACTATCTTGCGAGATCAATGCTCCCTCTGCACCAAAGACCATGTTGTCGGGTGAGAGCAAGGTATCGAAGTAATTTTTGAGAAGCTTGCCAATGTGTCGAATGAAGCTGATGGGAGAACTGACTTAGAATGCCAATTGCATAGTTAATATCTGGTCTGGTGTTGGTTAGGTAAAGGAAAGAGCCAATTATTTGTCGATAATTATGCAGATCTAGAAGTGACTGAGCTTGATGTTTGGATCAAGTGGTGTGGATATTGAGAGACACTGGTTTATGTTATATCTAAAAAGATCATAGAAGCACTTCTTTTGGGAGAGGAATATACCTTCTTTCATCTCCCATACTTCCATGCTTAAGAAGTATTGAAGTAGACCAAGATGAGTCATGGAATACTCAAATTGAAGCTTTGTGATGATGAAATAGATCTGTTTGTCATCTGAACTTGTCAAAATCAATTCATCTACATAAAGAATGATTATTGCAACTAAGGACTCTTTCTAGTATATGTATAAGTTAGCATCGGAAGTGCTCCTTTGAATTCTTTTTCTTCTTTGAAAAACTTGTGGATCTTTCCATACGAGGCCTTGGGAGCTTGCTTAAGACTGTAAAGTGCTTTGTGAAGTTTGTAGACATGAACTTCCTTTTCTTTGATCTTGAAAGCTTTAGGTTACTCTATGTATACCTCTTCTTGAAGATCACCATTGAGGAAACACTTTTGACGTCGAGTTGGTAGATGGGCCATTTGAAGTGTGCACTAAATGCAAGAATGACTCTTATAGTTGTAAACCTTGACGTAGAGGCAAAGGTTTCTTCATAATCTTTGCCATACTTTTGCTTATAACCCTTAGATGCAAGTCTTGCTATGTACTTGTCTAAGGTACCATCTAATTTGTACTCAACTTTGTCTAGCCACTTAACTCCAATAACTTGATGATTGGTAGGCTTTGAAACAAGTGTCCAAGTATTGTTCTTTTGGATTGCATCCATTTTTGTTTGCATAGCTTCTTCCACTCAGGTTGGCCTTGAGCTACTAAAAAGTTGGAAGGCTTTGGAATTTCTTGAAGCTGCTACATAAGTGCATAATTTCATAGTGACTTTGTTCTCGTTGTTGCTTCTCGATGAGCCTTTAAGGTTTCCTAGGCTAGTGAGAAGTATCTCTGGGTCAAAAAAATGAATGGTCTTTTGGAGAGAGAGTAGAGTAGAGAGTCCAAAAGAATTGAGCTTAAGGCTCAACCTAAAGGCTTTAATTTAAGTGGCTTAATACAATGAGCAAAAGAGGGTGGATTTGAATTGCTTGAGTGTAACACGAGAGACTCAAAGTCCAATGTGAGGGTAACACTTAGGAGGAATTTGCAAAATATGTAAGTGATTTTGAAAGACTTTCTATATGACCTCGGGCTTGAAAAATATTCTTCAAAGATTGAATAAGTAGATAGGAAGTTGTGGGCATTGGATTTAGAAGTGAATTTGACTTCGGGATGGAGTAAATGCTCATAGCGATTCGAATGGGAGGGTGGGAAAATAGGGCAAAGGGGTGGACAATGGATGAAGGAGAAAGGTGGGAGAGAGGGCAAATGGGCAATATGTGACCCAAAGAGAGTATAAAATGATGAAAAAAGGGTCTTCTCTCAATGAGGAGAAAGCCACATCACCAAACTCAAGCACCACCACCACCACAACCAAGACTTCCAAAATCACCACCAAGATCTCCGCCCAACGCACTGATGCCATGTAGAGAGTACACGCGCGGAAGCAAAATGAAAAGAGTATACTCACAAAATGAAAGTGTGAGAGAGTCAAAGTGAGTAGACCAAAAGATGGGTAAACTCGCATGCATTGGAAATGAGCTTGCAAAGAGTATGAAGTACGCTGTATAAGCTTCTAACCAAGTACAAGGTGGGAGAGAGGCCCTCCTTATATAGAGTTGGAGGAGGCTCTCCAAAATACATCACGTGGATAATTCCCCTTGAAAGACAATGAATACAATGATAGAAGCAAATGACAAGGTACCCGTACACAATGGAGATGCACTCATGCGGATCTAAATGGAAATGAAGTAGATGGGAACTCATATCGTCAAAATTTATACTTTTGATCTTAATCTTATTCTTTTATGAGATCCGTTGTTGTCGTATTTTCTCTACATGTGTTTGTGTTTCTTACCTATAGTTTGTAAAGCTAAGATAAAAACGGAAATATATACACGCACAATATGCATGTGTACATACATTCATACATACATATATCGATACATATATACATACGTACGTACGTGCTTACCTAAATACATAAGTGCGTACGTACATACATACATACGTATGTGCGTGCATACGTACATACATGCGTGCATGCGTACGTACATGCGTACGTGCGTGCGTGCCTACGTACATGCGTGCGTGCCTACGTACATGCGTGCGTGCCTACGTACATGCGTGCGTGCCTACGTACATGCGTGCGTGCCTACGTACATGCGTGCGTGCCTACGTACATGCGTGCGTGCCTACGTACATGCGTGCGTGCCTACGTACATGCGTGCGTGCCTACGTACATGCGTGCGTGCGTACGTACATGCGTGCGTGCGTACGTACATGCGTGCGTGCGTACGTACATGCGTGCGTGCGTACGTACATACGTGAGTATGTGTGTGCCTACATACATGCGTAGGGCATATTCGGTGCTACGCACCTAAAGTTTTTTGAGTTCATGCGGTGCGGTGCTTCCAGTGCCATCCGGTGCCATAAATGCATCGTTACATAATTTAATAAATTATTACTAAAAAACTGATGTTTGCTGCGATGAATCTTCTTCTTCCACTTTGTGACCTTAGTGAACTTCAACCCATGAGCAGATGAGCATAGCCTTCAGGCTCAAACCGTCAATGATCCATCCTTACCTATAACTAGTCGTGAGCCTTAGCCTTTGATTTCTATTTGAGTTTTGAATCTTGTGAGAGAGCGAGAGATTCCACTCACACACACACACAAAGATTATTAGCTAATAACCAATGTCCACACATACATTGAGAGAGAGTTTATTAGCTTATAGTGGACTATAATACGTGCTTTCTTTATTTGTGGTATAAATGTCATAATATATGTATATAATACATCCTTTGGGTATATGTGTATTCGTAACAACGCACCTTACCTTGGGATACCATTCGGTCCTCGCACCTTATGTGCACCGAATTGAACGCACCGAACGCATTGGACTGTCTTGGTGCATACATACATACATACATACGTGTACATACATGCATGTGCACGTGCATACGTGCATGCGTGCATTCCTTGTATGAGGCTCTTGGACTCTTGACCCTTGGTGAAGTCCCCGACACATGTTTGTCATTCATTCCTCTTATGAGCCCATGGTGGAGTCTTCACACGCTTATATGGTGGCATGTGACACCATGCCCTTGAGAGGGCTTCCACTGCTTGGTTGTTGGCCCGAGGAGGGGGGGTTTGGATCGTTCTTGACTCTGTGGATAGGAGGTGATTTTGATTGCCTTTCTATATTTGTGAATATGGCTCGTGTCGTGTCTTGTGTTGCAGGGTTGATTGTGGAGGGATCTTGCATTGGTACCAAAGCCTCGTCGTGGAAGAACGAACTAGGAATGACATCACACACAAATCCATTAGAGCTCATGGAGCTGGGATGGTTCAACTTGACATGCTTTTGAACCACCTATTTTGCACATGCAAGCCAGATGTTAGGATGGAATCCCAAGTAAGTAATGTGTCCTTGTGTCCTAAATCAATAGGTGGAATTCTTTATGCCACACCATACCATGAGGGCAGCCATGCCTTCATCCCCAGTGCCCACCTGCCTTCATCCCCACCTACCCGGGAAGGAAGGGGGTAGGGGAAGAGGGCAGCCCATGGGGCAGGGTGGTTATACCTTTATCCCTCCATCTCTTTACTCACAAAATTGGCAATAACAACATCTTGCTCCTATAATCTGTTGTTTCCCAGTGGGAGGGGGAAGAGGCAGCAAGACGGTGGCCTTGAAAACAGGGCGCTGTTGTTCATACAGGGCTTTGCTGTTCCTAAATTTTTTCATATTTCTGCAGCCCAGGGCTGATGTGCAGCGCATGTGAGGTTTTTTCATATTTCTGCAGGGCCACACTGATTTTTTGTTCACAGCTCCTAGCAAGGGAGAATTTAAGTGCCAGCATGATGGGGAAGACCCCCTTTCATAACGAGGCTAGGCCTCCTCATTGCATGGAGGGAGGGCATATCCAAACTCGCTGCTCTCTGAGATTTCTTCCCCAAAATGGGCAAGTGCTTTGAAAAAAAAAAAAGGCATGGTCTGAGAGGTATGAGCACCACATAAGCAGCACATCCTGTTTAGACCATTTTTGGGGGCCGTCAATGAGAAAATGCATCTGGAATGCTGGGCATCCTGCTTTTTGGCTGTCTAACCATGCCGATTGCAAGCACGAAGGAGGAAGAACCCATGCGTGTATGGTTCCTTCTTGAGAGGTACCCATAGAGGAGGAGGAGGGGCAGGAACATGGGGCCTGAATCCATGGCTATTGAGAAGAAACTTGGGGCTGAAGCAAGAAAATTGTTGAGATGGACTTATCCACATCAAATTATGGAAAGTTGTTTTCCACAATTCCATACTATTTTGGGGCTTTGAAAAATAATTCATTAATTTTGTATGGCAAAAAATAGTAGGTTTTTCTTTTTTTTCTTTTTGGGTATGGAAAACCGTCTATTTTGGAATGGATGAGGAGGTTTCAAAAAAAGAGGCAAAAACTTTCTATTTTGGGCTAATAGTAAAAAAGGAGTTCCCCTCTCATTTCCAAAACATTCAGCTCATTTGCAAAGCTTGCAATCAAGAGTAGAGCACCCTCTTCACTTGGAGTTTTTCCCACAAGCTTTTCTATGTTCAACCACCCATATCCTACATCTTCATCAATAGAGGGCTCTTCTCAGCCCATCAGTTCTCACGACCTATTGTCAAGGGAGCATTGGATTGCACCCTCTAACTAGACTTGACAAGATTTCTGAAATATACTTCTGAGTACAAGATTACCCACGTAGGGGAAACAATACAGGAATATACAATTGATACGAAAAGTCCGACGGCTTGAGACTCATATGTGTGAATAGCTAGACTAGATACAATACAAGAGATCCCACAAGCGGGGATCTTAGGCATGAAATAGGATATTAGAATTACAAGAACCCTTGATGAAGATGAACTAGATACAAGATATAAATATACAAGAAAGAGTTGCGAATGAACAAGAGCTTTCGCCATCTTTTCAGAAACTTCTGACATGGTGTGTGAAAACTTTACAAGATAGTGGAATTCAGTCATTTAAAGGAAGAACCAGAAGTCAGAAAGATCATACAAATCAGGTAAATTATGCGAAACATTTTGAAATCAATAAGATTCTTGCACTAACTTTAGTTGAGGAATGAATCTTCCAATGTCAAAGATTCGTTACAAAGTCCCATTTGGAAGAAACGAATGCAAGAGGAGATTGATTCTATATATAAGAATCAAATATGGAAGCTTTGTGAATTACCAAAAGGTAAGAAAGCAATTGGTGTCAAATGGATCTACAGGATAAAAAAAATTGCAAATGGTACCATTGATAGGTATAAAGCTAGATTTGTAGTTAAATGTTATGCACAAAAGAAAGGTATTGACTATGATGAAACATTTGCATCTACATCTAGAATGACCATAGTCATAATAGTTCTTTCTCGTGCTTCATTTTTAGTTGGAATGTATACAAGTTAGATATCAAGACAACTTTCTAAACGGTTATCTTCGTGAAGATCTTTAATTCAACAACTAGAAGGTTTTGAAGAGTTAGGCAAAGAGCACTCAGTATGTAAGCTTAGCAAAGCACTTTATGGTTTGAAGCAAGCACAAAGAGCATGGTATGAAAAGATACATTTGTACCTATTATCTTTTGGTTTTGAAAACTTTGAAGAAGTTACTATCCTCTATGTAAAAGCAGAATTGGATGTCTTGATTATAATCATTATCTATGTTGATTACAAATCATGACAAGTCCCAAGGATTAAGATCTTTAGTTCTTTAAATCACAACTTAAGCATACATTTGATGTTAATGACCTTGGGATTTTACATTACTACTTAGGCGTTGAATTCAAATTCAAGAATGATTGTATATGTATGACCCAAACAAAAGTACATTGAGAAACTTTTAAAAAGGTTTGAAATGATAGATTCTAAACTTATGCAGACACACATGGATGTTAATGTGTCATTACAAGTAGAAGAAGACTCAAAACCTTTTGATCCTACCTTATATAGTCGAGAAGTTGGATGTTTGATCTATGTAATACACATCCTGACATTTAGTTTGCAGTTTACCAAGTATCAAGATTCATGCCTAAACCACTCAAGATGCATTGGAAAGAAGTGAAGAGGATTTTCAGATATTTGAAAGAAAGTTTGAATTATGCTATGGTATTTTTGAAGTCTCTGCATTTTTTACTAAAAGGTTTTGTAGATTCTGATTGGGCTAGTGACAAAGACAAAAGAAGAAGCACAAGTGGTTATTTTTTCTATATTTCCTTGTCTCATGGCTATCCAAGAAACAACTAGCAATAATGGCTTCATCGATTGAAGTAGAGTATAGAGCTTCATTTACAGCCACACTTAAAGCACTTAGGGCAGTATGGTTACAGAAGATACAAGTTATCTTGATGCTCATGCTCATCTATCTATGCAGGTATTTTCATATGGTCGAAGTGCTATTGCTATTGCAAAGAAATTTTCGTCGTGTCAAGACAAAGCCTATTGAAGTTTATTATCATCACATTCGGAATAAGGTAACTAAAAAGCATATTGAGCTATCTTATGTATCTACAAATGAAAATATTGCAGACAAATTTAAGCATGCTGCATTATCCAGAGAATGGCATCAGAAATTATGAGATGTTTGGACCTTATTTCATTATGACATTGAGGGAGAGATTGTTAGAAAACAATATCAGAATGTTCAAAATTGCCAAAAATTCTAGTAATGCAGTCAAGTGTGTTCGGTGCGCGTAAGGTGCAAGGATCGAATGGTGTCCAAAGGTAAGGTGCGTCGTTACAAATACATACATATTTATAAAAATCTAAGATATAGTATATACATATATATTATGCATGTTAAAAGCTTACAAGTAACAAATTACAACCATTAGTGAACCATGTGGCATGATTTAAATTTTAATCTACACTATATATCAAGATTCACAATCAATAATTATGATTCAAAACATATATTATACTTAATCAATTATCACACAATGTAGACGAGGAGAAGTTACAGAAATGTGATGAATATGAAATAAAAAACATACATATGTACTTGTCCCTAGATACATCATGGGCTATAGCATATAACTGTCACATGTGACACTCTAGTGTGTCACGTGTATACTGTCAAAAAGTTTGTGTACCTTTCTCTCTCTCTCTCTCTCGTATCACAAATCGGGCTCAATGGAAACTCTCTTCCCCTCTCTCATGTCATGCGCGAAGGGTTGCTCAAAGCGTGAAGGCAAGGGCAGTCATATACTAATTTTTTGACTTAGTAACGATGAATTTAATGCAACTAAATACATCAAACGCAGCGAATGAATAGAACCTATAAATCAATTGCTGTGGCGCACCGAATCTGTCATGAATTCTAGCAATCCTAATTTTGGTACTAAGTCAAAATTTTGTCAAAGATGGTAAGAAATTTATATTGCATCGTTAGAAAGTACTCATTGAGAGCTTTCTAATGATATATAATACTTCACAATTTGGAACCAATATGACCTTCAAAATTAAAACCCTAATTTTGCTCCCCCCCCTTCCCTTTTTTTTTTTTAATTATGCAAAAACTTGCTTTTCAATAGATTTTTTGGAGCTTTTCGTGCTTTTCATGCTGATTTTCGTGGGTAATCCAAAATCTATATAAAGAGGGGCAGTAGAGCCTCATAAGATATTAATTCTTGAAGCTATACAAGCTTAAACTCTAGGCTTCAGAACTAGGAGGACTCTTGGAGGTGTATATGCAGATTTGGAGAAAATTTTGGCAGTTTACCTATGTTCTTCTTCACACTCCCTAGTATGTATGCTGATTTTGGATAGTTGTGGCTTCTACTTCAAGGTTCTTTATGTGCTGCTGTTGTATCTTGTGTTTACGTACCACTTCATCGCAAGAAATGACCATTGCTATTGTTCTACATGAGAGGAGACCTAATTTCAGATTCGGGTTTGCTGTAATGACTGTTTTGGATAGTATATATCCTTGTTTCGCACATATTCACTCACATAATACCTCTTAGACACTCACACATTACTTTTTATAACTAAAACCCTTAGATTCAGCTTATATTAAGATTTTTGTATCATGCACACATTGTATATTGACATTTTGCATTTATTAGTGTTTATTAATGCTACTACACTTTTATAATTGTCTTCTTATCTCTCTACATTGTCATTTATCTTTCTTGATTAAGTCAAGATGTGTTATGTGCTAATGTCAAGTATTGGAAAGATCTTGGATTATACTTGTGATTATTGTTTGGGCCTACCACACTTCCAACACTATATGAAGCCAAATACCCAAGTGCTATATATGGTTGGATAACTCTCATTGAGCTCTTCTCTGAAATATGTAATAAAATTTTTGTCAAAATTTGACCATTTCGATCGGTGCTAACTAGCCTTTGATCAAGCTTTGACCTTCAATTTCTTGTCTTTTTCTTTGCAACCTGAGCTCCCTACTGAAAGGTTGATCACTTTTTTCAACAATCCCCTCTGGACCGGCACTAGGGGAATATGCAAGGTAGGTATTTTTGTTAAAGTTGTTATTATAATTTATTATTACTATTTAATCACTTAGGTATGTGTTTAATTTTTAGAGATTATGTTAAGTATCCATTAACACACACAAGGACTTAAGACATGAAGAGCACTCCCATAACACACATCATGAGGATATCTAATACATCCTCCACTCTTCTCTTTCAAGTACTACTTGGAAGGAATGAGACAAATATAGGATGCAAAGGAAGAAGATACAATTTAGATTCAAATATACTCCCAAGATTATCAAGGTTGGCCATCCTTTTCAAATCAAGGTTTTTTGCAAAAGAATTGTTACTACAGTTGGTTATGAGAATGGAAGATCCATCTGAACTAATTGAGCTAGATAGCTCTTAAATTTATTGATATGTTATGCCATTGATGTTGAGTTACTTATCTCAAGTTGATCAAGGAAGTAAGAAATGATACAAGAGATTGGTATAAGAAATGATACAAGAGATTGGTAAGTCCTTGTGCCCAATATTCCCTTCAATTTAATCCAAGCTTCACCCATAATTTTAATTATGGCAATGTAATGTATATATTCACTGCTCAAACTTTATACCTATGGTGGACAAAGCTTTTCTATTTCTAGAAATACCTTATGCCCTTGACTTGATGCTTTGAAGCCCCTCTTGGTGTTGTAGGTATAGTGGCCCCTCCTTGAGTACTTTCATTTGCACCGCTTAATGAAGATGATGTAGCACTTTGAGCTTAAGGAATTTGTAAATAAAGAGCACTCCCATACCACAAATCAAAAGGATAACTCACACATCCTATACTCTTCTCAGCCGAGTACTACTTGGAAGGATAAAGATAAACAAAGGGATGATAGCACTGGTATTAAATGCTAGCAGATAGTGTATAAATCCCAACATAATTCTTCAACTTCCAAGGTTGGCCAGACCTATCAAGTATCAATTATATGCTTTCATCTACACCTAGCAAAATAACACAAAATATTCAAATACAAGAAGTTGAAAACTTGTCCACCAAAAGGTTTTGAACATAGATATGTTTCCCCTCCTTGCTCACATAATCTGTCTTGTTGATTTGCAAATCTTCATAAAAATCTGATATAAAACCTAGGTATGACTTGTTTATGTGATAAGAACATTTGTAGAATATGTATGATTGCGTGTTTAATCAAATAGGACTCATGTGACCCTTCCTAAAGCTAACTTCCTTTGGTTCATGTACTCAACAAGCTTAAGCTTGCCTTTTTTTAGGGACCTGTGGCCACCTGCCAAATAATGAATTGAGCTTGACTTGTCACTTCCATAATGTTCTTATCTTTTTACAATATCCACTATTCTCAACATGCTCTATGTTCACTATTTCCACTTGCTCTGATACCAATTGTTGGTGTTTAAGTTTCACAATCAATATAGAGACATGGTAGAGAATAGACATGATCATAGAGATGTGAAGGACCGAAGCTCCACATATATGCCATATATTCCAAAAGATGAAGTACATGAATGATTACAAAGAATCATAAAAACTTGCAAGTGCATCCACATGCTCCTCCCTATTCATAATTTCATGATCTCCATGTGTAGAAGATGATCTCCTCCAAGTCTCCATAAGCTCCAAGTTGATGTTCGCCTTGTGATTGAAGAAGAAACACAAACTCTAGCTTCTGCCCTCCTTTGAAGAAGAAGAAAAACACTAATTAAGCTCCTCCAAGGTGAATAAGACCTTTTCCCAAAGCCGAGCTCAAGGCTTGATCTCCACAAGGTGATGAATAATAGGCCAAGGACCTACTCTTTATATAGGATTTGTCGAAACTTGAAAAGTTTCCAAAAAAGGCAAGAAAAAACCCACTTTCAAAATTTGCGACATGAAATCTAGGGGTGGCCTTTTTTATTTTTTTATTTTTTTTTATATTGCTTTTGGTTATATATGATGTTTTATTATATATCCAATAAAAATTTGATGTTTGGCTTTTAATTCGACTTGACTTTGATCTATCTTGACTTTTGGCTAGAAACTAGGGTTAGGGTTTTGATACAAGCCGATTCAAATAGCTTGTATCTTATACCATTTGAAAGCTCTTGAAGAGTACTATGCAAATCTGAAATAAAATTTGTTGCAAAATTTGACCATTTTGATTGTATTTTGACTTGATTTGACTATAGTTAACTTTTTAAAAAAGTAATGGTTCTCTGAATTTTTCTTTGAGAATAGCGCAACCCTCTTGTCGAATGTTGTTTTTCTAACAATCCTCTCCTAACTTGACAGAAGGGGTATATACGAGGTCAGTATATAGTAACTTTTGATGTAGGTACTTGGATGGTTTTCAATAGATCATGCCAAATGTCCACAAACAAACATAAAGACTTTGTACATGAAAAGCACTCTCACACCACAAATCAACAGGAGAACTCACACATCTCATACTCTTCTCAACCAAGCACTATTTGGAAGGATAGAGACAAACAAAGGGATGGTAGCATTGACATTAAATTCTAGCAGATGGTGTTTAAATTCCAACGGAATTCTTCTAACTCTCAAGGTTGACCAAACCTATCAAGTATGAATTATATGCCTTCATCTACACCTATCAAGATAATACAAAATATACAAATACAAGAAGTTGAAAACCTGTCCACCATGAGATTCTGAATGTAGATATGTATCCCCTCCTTGCTCACCTAATCTATGTCTTGCTGATTTTGAGAATCTTCATAATAATATGATACAGAACTTGGATATGACTTGTTTACCGATAAAAACATTTACAAAATATGTATGATTACTTGTGCAATCAAATAGGACCTATGCGACCCCTATTGGAGCTAACTTCCTTTGGTTCATGTACTCAATGAGCTTCTTACAGCTTCCTACTTGCTTCCACTTGCGAAATAATGAACTGAGTTTGACTTGTGTCTTCCATAATGCTATTATCTTTCTACAATATGTTCTATTCTTATCATGCTCTATGTGCACTATTTCCACCTGCTATGATACCAATTGTTGGTTTTTAAGGCCAACGATCAATATAGAAACATAATTGAAATAGACTCTAGAGACTTGAGAGAATAAAGAAGATCATAGAGAGATGAAAGAGCAAAGCTCCACATATATGCCATATATTACAAAAGATGAAGTACATGGATGCTACAAAGAATCATGAAGATATGCAAATAAATGCACCTATTGCCTATCTTCATAACTTCACAATCTCCATGTGTAGAAGATGATCTCCTCGAAGTGTAGATAATCTCCAAGTTGATGTCCTCATAATTGAAGGAGAAACACAAACCCTAGCTTTTGAAGACGAAGAAAAACCCTCATTCAGCTCCTCCAAGAAGAAGAAGACCTCTTCCAAAGCTTAGCTCAAGGCTTGGTCTCCATAAGGTGACGAATAATAGGCTAGGGATCTAGTTTTTTCATAGTCCAAACTTGAACAGCTTCCGAAAAAGCAAGGAAAAGCCCACTTTCGGAATTTGCGTTTTGAAGTTTGGGAGTGGCTTAAAATTTTTTTTTTTTTTAATTAAAAAATTTCAATGTTGCTTTTGGTTATATATGATGTTTTTAATGTGATTTGACTTCCTATTTTTGACTTTTGGCCAGGAACTAGGGTTAGGGTTTTGACCCTCAAAAACTGATCCAAATAGCTTGTCTCATGTATCGTATGAAAGCTGTTTAATAGTACTATCTAAATCTGAAATAAAAAAATGCTGCAAAATATGACCATTTTGACCATATTTTGATTTGATTTGATTTGACGAGGGTTGACTTTTTCAAAAACTGATGATTCTCTGAATTTTTCTTTGAAATATGTGCAACTCTCTTGTGAGAGGTTGCTTTTCCCACAAATCTCTTGTCTAGCTTGGTTGGACTTGCATATATATAGGGCTTCACTCAGTGGAAGGTTGATCCTTTTTGCTATGATTTTGTTGATTTTGCCAACAAAATTCTCCATACTCTACTTTTCTGCTTCTCTTCAAGGCATGTCAATTATCATTCTAACGTATGCATCGTTATGACCTTATCATGTACAATTGCCATTGTGAGTATTGCGATTCGCATAATCAGTGTGGCATTTATTTATGGTGTGCACATTCCATGCAGCATGCTTATAAGGAGTTTGTCTAAGGTGCATGGCAGCTGGTTGTGAGGAATGTGCTGGTTGTGAGGAATGTGTCTGCAGTACATAGATCCATGATTGTGAGGTGTGTGGATTTTTGGTTTCAATGTTGTTTATTAATTGTGTATGATATTCCCACATGCCCATTGTAATTTGATCTTAATATATATATATATATTTCAAATTTTTATATATTATATTGTTTCAGCAAACGATGTTCCAATTTTTCTGATCATGTGCAATTTGTATAACATACGTACTGTACCCAAGATACTGTACCATGCTAGATTCTAGATAAAGATGAGATAAATGAGGGGATTGGATAGTGGGAGGACTACTCTCTTTTGGGTGGGTGGTGGTGAAAGGGAGGAGGCCGATTTAGCACACTTAACTTATATTTTCATCTAAGTTTTTTGCCTCATTTTTTCTCGTATTAATGTTATGCAGGTTACAATATATGATGGGAAGACATGCAAAGTCAAGAAGACAATATCTCGTTTTTCTGATGTGGTGAGTTTTTGTTCGACTTTTGCTTCTTCTGATCGAAGAATCTTCTATTGACATGATATGTTTTGAAGTGATTTGAGCTGCTTTGCCAGGCATATTCTGGTGTGTTTAGACCTGATGGCAAGCTAGTAGTTGCAGGTGGGGAAATGGGCATCATACAGGTTACATTTTACAGTTCTGATTTCAAGTCATATTCAATGTGTTTTTGTGCACTTTTCCTACAGCTCAGACACGTCCTGTTTAGAAACAAAGGAGATTTTAAGTAAATGCATTTAGAATCAGGTTTCCTCATGCATGCAGCCTACCATTATGATTAACCTGTATGTTATAATTCTCAAGGCTTAGTCCCTTGAGCTATCATTCCCAACTGGAAGTCTTAGTTGTTGATTTGGCCACGCTTTATAGTTCAGGTGAGCATGCCTGGCTTAACTGTTCTTATTTTGATTTTATTGTTTCTTAGGTTTTTGATATGAATAGCAGACTTGTGCTTCGTCAACTCAAGGGCCATTCCAGGTATACCTTTTGAGGTGGTTGGATAAGACCACAGTTTCTTGGAAACACTAATTCCAATGGGTCTTCTTATTTTGTTCAAACTTGCTCTGTTTTTGTTGAATTTGAAGCTCTGAATCTTCATGAATTTGACATAATGGTGGACTATAGATGTCATCTTGTACAAAACAAGTATCCTAGGATGCTGATTTTATAAGATGTCTCGACTTTTATAGCCAATAGATATAAAAATCAGATTTTTTTGAATTCAGGATAAAGTTCAGGGTGAAGTAATTGAAACCTTAAAAGTGAGTGCCTTTTAGTTACAAAAGTATGTAGCACACTTCAGTGTTTGTTTGTATAAACATGAAGTTTTGGATTATGTGCTATGGATACAATGCTTCTGCCTTTCAATAAATGTCTTTTCGAGATTGTGGTTTGCAAATGAATGTCCTATAACAAATTTCTAGACCATACATGATCCATCTTGGAAATGATGGCTTTCCTTGCTCCAACAACACAGTAATCTAGGTAGTAGTGACTGGTGGAAGATTGTTGTGAGGCCTTATCTTGGGCTGAATTTGAATTCCTAAAAGGTATAAGTAGTGAGTTGCTTCTCTTAAGAAACGTGTGGGCATAATTGTATGTCCTCTATGCATGACATTAAAAAGTGAATATACATGCATTTTCTGTAATTCTTCCTACCTTTTGTTTGGATTTTGTGCTAGGCTTCATTATGGCTGATCATCGCTCCCGGAAATGATAGAAACTCAGTTCACAGAGCTTCTTGTGAGTTTATGCTCGTGGTGTGCGTGTGTGAGCATGTATTCATTTTTAGTTCTATACCCACTATTGGGCTCTGGTGACGTTAGTGGGGATGTCATTGTATTGTGTAAATACTATGCATAATGGAGCTGAAATGCTATATTGTTTTGTGATTGACTACCATGAGCAGTTCAATGTTTTCATCCAAAGGTAGGTCCGTGGGCTTACAATCTTGCAGCTTTAGCATGTCACGAAATTCAAGTAAAATTAATTTGATTGTGGCATATGGAAATGCAGTCAATTTTTATGATTGAATTAGATGTTTAACGAGTAGTAAAGTAGTCCCATATTTGACCTGGGGAAGATGTGCAAATCTTTCTTAATGATTAAATGTCTTTTTGATGAGGGTTTGTGTAGCATGCTGGTGTGTGGATGTGGCGGGATCTTAGGAAATGTAGAAGAAGATGCTGTGTGGACTTGAATTGCTGACTGGGATAGGAGCAGCAGAAGTAGACCTGCCTGAACCAAGTCGACCAAAGTGGCAGGAATGAAGTCACCCATATGAGGGGCTGACCAATAGAGAAAGGGATCGACCATGTGTTCAGTAGGTCGACCGAATTTATGAAGTTGACAAGGTTGGTAAAAGGAAGTCCCACTCGGTTGGAGAGAAATAAGTCAAACTGCAGGGAACTCGACCATCACGGGATCATCAAGTTACCGAATTTCTGGATAAGTGGACTATGGAAAAGAATAGGTCGACCTGCACATATTTGAAGGTCGACCTTGCTTCTAGGAAGTGACTTGAGGAGGTAAAAGGACAATTCGACTAGGTTGGTGAAGAACTTGGCCAGCTGGGAGAAAACAAGTTAACCTTTGGACCACATGTAAATCGACCTTAATGGGCTGAAGACACTTACTTATCCTGGAGGTGCTGAAGTGGTACAGCCATGGTTACTTCGACACGAAAGTTGACCAGATGAGGAGTGTTCTGGACTGGAGCAAAAGAGGTGAATGAGGTCAAGCAACTAGGGGTAATGCCAAGATGTAAAAGTCACCCAAGCTGGGATTAACTGGACCTGCTTGAAGAAGTTGATCACATTGGGGGATGGGTCGACCTGGCCTGAGAGGGAAAACCATTGATTCTCATAAGTCACCCAAGCTTGCTTGGAGTTGAAGTCGACCTTACAAGGTGACTTGTGGGATCATGAAGTCAACCTTTCAAGGTGACCTACTGGTTCAGGAAGTTGACCTGCTGGCAGCTGAAACAGAAGTCCAACTGGCTGATATGCTGAAGGGTGAGTAAGTGGGCCTGGTGAGGGACAAGACCAAGGGGTGGATCGACCTGCATGGGCTGAGGACGACTTGGAGGGGAGATGTTGACAAGGAGGCAATGGGAGAAGTCACCAATATGGAAGAAAGGGGTCCAAGCAGTGACAAAGAGCACGATAAATAATTAACTGAAAAATGAGGTTGAAGGCAAAAGCTGGAAGACACAAACAACAGATCCAAAGGTAGCTAGATAGTGGAAACATCCTGGAAAGGGTAGTATTTGTGCCATTATAGACCTATTTGTCCGTTGGTTGTGGTGCTTTTGGTCATTGCAATGTTTCTTGGTCGTTGTAAACAATAATTGTTTATTGATCATGATCCCAACATACTTATTGAGTCCTTGTAACTTGGTTGTCCTCATTGAGCTAAATTAAGCCCCTCTCTCTTAGAAGTTTATCGTAGTTCTCTATTGGAGTGTTACCATACCAAGCTTGTTAGCAATATGTCACAAGTCAAGGGAATTTGGCTTGGGGGGAAGTGAGAGATGGACTTGCAAGCTATG
>CM035417.1:82740304-82742804 GCA_020310875.1 Ceratopteris richardii | reverse complement strand
CATTGAAAGAGAGGTTGCGTTCAAGTATGCCATGCTCAACTTCAATTTCTTGCATTTGTAAACCCATACTTAGATAAGATGAATGGAGGCCTCCTTGTCTAGGTCTTTGGCTTAGCGGCTCGGATGACTCATGATCAGTAGAGCTTTCACTCTCTTCTCGTTGGGAACACGTGCTTCATCTAAATGAGTTAGCACTAGGTCCAACACTAGGTCCAGCTTCTAGGTCTTCGAATATATCAACAGAAGTTGCAACAGAGTCACAGACTCACGCCTACGAGAAGCCAATCTTCTTTGTTGAGATTGTGCTTGTGTTGCACTCCCTCGGCTATGTCACAGGAAACTTTTGAACAAGTTGAGATGCTAGATCCTCCTCTTGCTTCCACATGTCAAACGAGACGTGTAGTTGTTGTGCAAAATGATTTTGCACAATACTTGCACACCCACTTCCGTGTTCTCGAGTCAGAAGTGGTAGGATTTACCTATTCATGGCTTGATGTGTGAAGGGCCCAAAGGTGGGAGATACCACGAGGCATGATGGAGGAAGAAGCAAGGAGCAAAATGCGAAGGAGCAAGGCGCCAAGGAGCAAGGGAGAGGTTGTGGAGCTCCGAGCAAGGAGCAAGGGAAGGGTTGTGGAGCTCCGAGCAAGGAGCAAGGGAAAGGTTGTGGTTTAAGGGAGCAAGGGGCAACTTAAATGGTGTATGCACTATGAAGCAAGAGGCAAAAGAGGAAGCTTCACCTTCAAAGGCTCATCACTCAAGGCTCAAGCTTGAAACACTCGCGGAAGACGTTGAGGAAAACTTGCGCTTGACATGTGACCAAAATGAGGATTTTTTAGCAATTTTTTTTTTTCCGGACCCAATAACCATAACACCGGAAAATGTTGTGTGCATGGAATGCACCATACCTTAAAATTGTACAAGTTGTAGTTCGCGCATTGGTGCAACCATGAACCCAATAGAGATTAGGGCTTCTCCTATGAAGCAAGCAGCAACAAGACTTCTCCTCTTGTAGTGATAGGTAATAGAAATCTGGTACAACAGCAAGACTTGAAGAAAACTTGAAAATATGCAGCTAGTTACTATAGTGAGCAGGTACACACTATTATGTGTGTGTAGGAGAAGAGGGCAGGAGCAAATCACCAACAAAATCAGCAAACACTCCTTCAAACAGCTCCTACAACAACTCCAATACCTAGATTACACTTGTGTATGCATGTGTGTATGAGTTGATGTGCAAGAAGCGACCCAATGGGCCCTATTTGTAGTTTTCTAGCCCCCCATGACTTGCTTTCTGAAAAATGGCTCATGTGATCGCCATACTCAAACATCTCAAGCTTATGAGCCCATAGATATTGACATAGAGCATGGCCATGCAGAAAAATCACATGAGCCACCAAGAAAAAGTGCAAGAGTACATCAAGATTATCAAGCGAATCAGCATGGCTCTCTTGGATCCTTTCCACACATGCTAGCTTGGAAAAGCAACATAAACAAGAGGCTTAACAAGCCCACATGAATGCATTTATGCAATTTGGGTTGTCTTTCAATGTTGCACGGATATCGGCATGGAAAAATGCCATTGAGAAAGTATCATTGTTAGGATAATGGTGGCAAGGGCCTACCTATGAAGAACTGAGGACAACGAAGCTGAAAAGAAGAAAGGAAGCATTAGAGATAGCTTGAGTCCATGGAGACATGGGGCAAAGTATGGATGCACAATCACGCGACGGATGGACGGACACAAGAAAGAGAAATGTGTAGAATATTTTGGTGCATTGTTCTAGAGGCATCGTATTTCTTCAAGCCATAGATGCATCATTTGCTGGAATTACGAGCACATGTGAATTTGCACTTTAATCTTACTCTCAAATTCCAACTTATTATTTCTCATTGCACATTGCAATGTGCATCCGTAAGTCTAAATGCATTACGCACATAATACACTCCATGGAGACATGGGGCAAAGTATGGATGCACAATCACGCGACGGATGGACGGACACAAGAAAGAAAAATGTGTTGAATATTTTGGTGCATTGTTCTAGAGGCATCGTATTTCTTCAAGCCATAGATGCATCATTTGCTGGAATTACGATCACATGTGAATTTACACTTTAATCTTACTCTCAAATTCCAACTTATTATTTCTCATTGCACATTGCAATGTGCATCCGTAAGTCTAAATGCATTATGCACATACACTCCAAAATGCATTATGTAATATGCATATTGCACATTGACCTTTGCATTAATGAGTATTTAATATCATATATGCAATGTGCATTATAATTTATGTATTATGTGACATGATACATCATACATAATTATAATGCATATTACATAGATTCATAATGCAATCATCAATGTCACATGTGCAATGTGCATTATGCATAATGCATATTACATATTGCACAATGCGTTGTGCATAATGTAGTATTACTTGCTATATGGATGCAATGATAAATAATCAATTATCAATGATGAATTGTCAATCAATAATT
>CM035417.1:82725304-82735304 GCA_020310875.1 Ceratopteris richardii | reverse complement strand
GACCGGTGAAAGTAACTCCCAAGTAGACATATGAAGTAACCACCTCGATGTGCCCTCCTGCTATGGTGAAGATGGCTGCACTCCTCACTGCACTGGATGTGTGAAAGATCATGACCTTGGTCTTGCCAAGGTTCACAACCAATCCTCTATGTGAGCAAAAATCATCCAAGGCTCCGAGGTGGCATTGGAGCTCCTCATGTGACTCTGAAATCAAAACAATATCATCGGCATATAAAAGAAATGTGAACTGGAGTACCTCCGAGGTCGCTCCCCTCTCCGCCTGCTCGTAGTATGTAATTGGAGATCTCATCAATGTAAAGCCCAAAAAGTGTCAGGGAGAGGGGACAACCTTGCTTAACACCAATGGTGCTAGCAATGGGCTCTGATAAACCTCCAGGGCATCGGACTCGACCAAACACCTTCTCGTAGAGAGAGTAGATGGTCCATATCATCTCTGTCGGGATCCGAAGGCTCAGTAGGCGTTGGAACAGCCTCTCACGTGGAACTGTATCAAAAGCCTTGCGGAAGTCCACAAAGCAACAATAAAGCCTCTTCTTCCTTGCCTTTGCCCCATCAATGAGACAACGCAAGATGAAGATATGGTCGATAGTGGAAAAAGCTCGTCTTTACCCGGCCTAGCCTTGTGCTCGGAGGCCCTCTGCCTCTGGATATGAGCTAAGCTCTGCCTCAAGTACTGCTCCATATAACTTGGCCATTGTGTGGCCAATCATGATAGTCTTGTAGGTACCCGAATCCAGAGCATCGCCAGATTTGTGGATAGGCACGATAGTATGCTGTGTCCACTCCTGTGGGAATCCCTCCCCTATAGCCCGGTTGAAGACATGTGCAATCAACGGGGATATAGTGGAGGCTGCGTAGATGAGGTTCTCGCTCTATAAACCATGTGGTCGGTAGCCCGCTTGTGCTGCATGCGACGTATGGCCCTCTCCACCATGGATGTAGTAAAGAAAGAGGAGTGTGTGGGTCGAGGCTCAAGTGGATGTGGGGTGGGTGGCTGTCGAGGCACATCATATAGTCGCGCTGCATAATCTCGCCAGATCTGTGGGTCCTCAATGGGTGTAGTCGAACAAGGCTCGCGGAGAGCGCGCCATGCTGTCGGACTATCCATGCTCATGAATAGGCGGTATAGCTCAAGCTCCTGTGCCTCCTGGAATGCCCGTCGCTTTCAACGGGTCAGTGTCTTCATCTATCTACTTGCCTCTCTCTCTGTAATCTCTCCCAAGGCTCGTCGCGCATGTAGGTGTCTATAAAGTGCTCTACACTCATCATCGTACCAATTGTTATGGGGTCTAGTCCCAGGGGGAGGGATACGTCCTATATGAGTGTGAGGGAAGGAGCTGATAGCTGAGGTATGTAAGATGGATGAGATATGTGAGGTGAGGACTGAGAGGGGGGTGGATGGATGTAGTAGGCATAGGCCACGCTCGCCCTCAGATGAGTATAGAGGGGCTAGCTCACGTGTGAAGTGAATGGTGGTGTATGGGGTACATGTGATAGGTCTATGTGGAGTTCTATCCCCAGCGATGGAAAGAGAGAGGTATGTGTGATCGGCTCCGATGGGTATAGGTGGGATGGTAAGCGATGTAATGAGGTGGGTGGCCTCCCTCGATCCCAAGATATAGTCAACTGTGCTCCCTCCTCCCCCGAGAGACCCCTGTGGCATGCAAGTCAAGCCTCCTGAAGTAGGCCACTGAGCCATCCCGTTATAGATGACGAGACGGTGCTCAGATGCAAGCCTAAGTAGATGTCGTCCATATGCTGTGATAGGAGCTCTGTCTGCGGAGTGTCTCATGATAGTCTCCTCCCGTAGGGCATGTAGTGCCTGTGGATCCTCCTCGTCATACGTCTCGCACTGCTCACTGCGTGTGCGAGCATTGAAGTCTCCCATGAGGAAGACTTCACCAAGCGTGGAGTACTCCATGGTCTCATCTGATAGACATGCATAAGGTGAGGCCTCCCGTGATCAAGAGTCATGCTCAGTGGAGGCGAAGAGAGAGCCTGTGGGGGCGAAATAGCATATGGCTATGTAGATGAAACTGTCATGTGATAGCTCAAGGCGGGTCCACATGTATCGGGCCTGTGGGTCTCGGGCCATGATCTGTAATCTACTTTGTAGTCTCTATCGAAAAAGTATGGCCACCCCTCCTGATCCACGAGATGTGTGCTGTCGTGTGCATCCTCGGTGTAGAGACTCCCACTGGAATCCATGTATCCGGGGAAGTCCTCTCTCTGGACTCTCATGTGTCTCTGTAAGTAGGATGATGTCATGGCCTCTCATCACCTCCTCGAGTCTCTCTGGGTGTGTCCATAGATCTCCGTTGCAGTTCCAGACTGCCAAATGGATCTCTTCTCGTGTCCCACAGGCCGCGAGTCCCTATGCGATGACCTTGCCATCTATGATAACCCGACCATCTCTATAGGATGCTCGTTTCCCCTCTTTGCGGGCTTGGTGCACCCTAGGCATACATGCACGCCTATGTGCGACTTGCATTTTGGTGAGGTCATCATCCAGATAGACGGGTGGGCCTTCGAGTCCTCGTAGGATTATCCTCTTGCGAAGGAAAGTAGATCGTGACTCCCCATCGGGGAAGTGGAGGATGAGGGCTCGGTTTTTAGTGGCATCTTTGCCAACTCTCCAAGCTTTAGTGAAAGGAGCTGTTTCCCCCTCCGTATATCCGAGTTTGGCGCATAACATCTTGCCATCTTCTTCCGGAGTGGATCCCTCCCTCTCTCCCATTCCAGTGACTCGTACATTGAGGCATCTAGCTTGCCTCATCCTCTCTTCCTCGATAGTGTTGTGTACGAGGAGAGTCTCTTCTTTATGTGCTTCTTCACGGGCCTCTTTTTTGATGTTTTTTTAATACTATTTCCACCCAACCCTCTTTGGTGGCTTCGAGTTTGTCTTCCATATGCTTCGTGATTTCTGCTTTGAGGGCTTCCTTGGTGATGGTATGAATCTCACCTTCCTCTGGGGAGAGTGATGCCACCGTTGTCTCGAGGAGAGCTATTTCTCTCTTCAAGATATCTCGTTCCTTCCTCCATTCCTCTTGTGCTGCTTCAAAAGTTTCTTTTTTTGTTATCCTCCTCTTCTCCCACTCCTCTTTCTCTTTCTTCCATTGATCTTGTTCTTTATGGAATGTCTCGGTCTCTTTTTCGAGCCTACATAGGCGGGCAATGATGTTGTTACTGTTTGAATCCATAAGCTTCTTGTTGTCCTTCAAGCTGCTGTGGAGTTTGTCCTCTGCTCTGTGTAATGTGACCCCCCGTATCGAGCTGGGTCCTTGAGTGGCTGTGGGTCTGAAAAAATCTGTAATATAAGCCTGAGGGGGGGGGGGGGGGGGGGCGAGGTGTATCTCCATCTGCTGCTGGAGAAGTGATGCACGGCGGTGATGGAGCTCTACTAGGAAACGACCTAGAGCGCGCTGGTCCTCTATCCCTAATAGAGCCCTGATCTCTCTGGCCCCCATGAAGAGATGAGGGTAGCAGTCTCTGATGTCCTCATATGCTTGGCATCTACATGTGTAGTGCTCCTCGTCCTCCACCTCCTCTCCGCATATCCTGCATAATCTCTCGTCCCTCGGGGTATGTGTCGCTCTCCCAACCTCAATCTCGAGCTGGTGTGATGATACTCTGAGCTGCCCAATGGCCACTCTCTCAGCTGGTGCCATGTATGTATCCATGTATCGTGGTCTTTGAATGAACCCATCAGCTGTCACAATCAGGAAGTGCTCTCTGTAGTGTTGCCTCTTTGTGGGAAGAGGCTCCCGTGGTGCTATCCATGTCTCCCTGACGTGTTTCTGTAGTAGGTCCTGATGGACGATCCTATTCCTCTACGAACGAGAGAGGGTAATGTGGGGGGAAGAGAGGTCATACTAAAAAGGGGGGAGATGGGTAATGCTCATGCCATGATCTGCCAACCATCGGTATGTCTGTGCATACCATACTCTCTCATGCCCTGTCTCTGCCAAATGTCTAGAGCTCTCAAATGCAAGCCTGGTGAGTCGGCTGGTGGGGAGCTCTCTGACTCTTAGAATAAAGGTCACCAACTGGAAGAGGGCCTCCACTAGCATCGGTGGTGTGCCAAGCTAAGCTCGTATAATGTCATGTGGAACGGAGGGCTTGCTGCGCAGCAAGCGTGAGATCATGGTGACCTGGGGCCTCTCAATCCGCGTCCACATCACCTCCGTGATCCCTTGTGCCCATACTGCTGCTGCGTACATCAATGCGGGTGTCACTAGAGTGTCAAAGAGCCACCCCTTAGTCAGAGGCTCCTGAAAATGTGTCTAAAAGCAGCGTCTCTCCAATCCTGCAAGTGCCGCATAGCCGCGCGTCAATCTCTCTCTCGCTTCCTCTGCCATGGAGAATACCCCTGTGCTTGAGAAGGTGACACCTAGGTAGACGTAGGAGTCCACTACCTCTATCTGTCCTCCAGCTGCACTGAAAGAGGCACTATGGCGTATTGTCCTGTAGGTATGGAAGATCATGACCTTCGTCTTGCCAAGGTTCACTGTGAGTCCTCTCTCCATGCAGAAGGTATCGAGCGCCTGTAAATGTGACTGCAACCCCTCGTGTGTCTCTGAAAGTAAGACATTGTCATCAGCATATAATAGGATGTGTACTGGCATACCTCCGAGGTCTCCTCCTAGCCCTCCTGCGCGCTGTATATACTCTGTGATCTCATCGATGTAGAGACCGAAGAGAGTGGGTGAGAGAGGGCAACCTTGTTTCACACCAATGGTGCTAACAAGGCTGTCTGATAGGCCGCCGGGGCAGCGTACCCTGCCTGTGAGCCGTGTATACAAAGCATGGATGGCCCATAGCATGTCTGATGGTAGCTGTAACTCTTGGAGCCTCCGTAGTAGTCTCTCTCGAGGGACCATGTCGAAGGCTTTGCGGAATCCATAAAGCAACAGTATAGTCTGTGCTTCCTCGCCTTTGCGCTCTCAATCAAGCAACCAAGCACGAAGATGTGGTCGATGGTGGAGAAAGTGCGGCGGAAGCCTGCCTGGCCGGGTGCTCTAATCCTAGCTGCCTCAGCGTGTGTACTCAGCTTTGCCTCTAGTACTGCCCCATAGATCTTGGCCAGAATATGGCCTATCATAATAGTCCTCATAGTTGGATTCTAACGCGTCAGGTACCTTTTACCTGACTCGTTACTGACTTTATTCTGACTTGGCGTCAGGAATGCATTTCTGACGGGGCTGCTGCAGGTGTTCCAGGAAAAGTGAAAAAACTCTGTTCATTCCAGCGTTCTATAGTCATGAGCTGACTCATGAGCTGAGTCATGAGCACAGTGGTGAGCCTCTACAGCCTACAATCCTCCCATGAGCATGCATCCAGTCCAATCCAGGTCATCTCTTACCTCTACAGAGAATGATGAGCTGAGTTATTGCAGCCTACAGGCATGAGCAAAGAATGGTGAGCCTCTACAGTCTACAGCCCTCCCATGAGCATGCATCCAGTCCAATCCAGTTCATCCCTTACCTCTCGTCCTTCAAGGAATGAAATATGAAGTTCTATCATCTATCGAGTGCTCTTGATCCCTAGAGGACACTGTTAGTCTGTATACATGGATGAAGCTTGAGCCTTTCATTGTGGCTTAGAGAAGGCCATATCCCACAAGTTTGAGCCTACTCAAGTCTCATACGCTGGCTGCTGCCAAATACAGTAGTATGTAGCTGTATACAGTGGTATATACTGCTGTATACAGCAGTATATACAATATAATGGGCCTGTGGCATGGCTGGGCAGTGGCATCTGCAATATAATGGGGAGACATACAGAGATTAAGGGCTCTCACATGACTATTTGGACCTGAGCACAAATGAATGGTTGATTTCTACATTCAACCTCACACTTCCATGTCTTGCCCACATACAACTGGCCATGGTTTCTTCTAGAAGTTTCTTCACCATGATTGGAGCCCAGCTGCAATCAAATCTGCACGGATGACATCTGATGAGCTTCATAAATCTTAACACAAGTAATATCATATGATGAGGAGAGGACTCTAATCTTATGACCCTTTCTCCATATGGTAATGTGCATGTTAATCCCAATGATAGCCTTGATGCTACAATGTTAATCCATATGGTAGTGATGTACATATATGTTTTGCATATATTTTTGGGAAAATAAAATGGTCACGTCAGAAAACGTCAGAAACGTTTTTCCTCACTCGTCATAAGTCGGATTCACGTCAGAAGTCAGAAGTTAGAATCCCATTAGTAACAACTATGATAGTCCTGGAGTTCCCTCGGTCCATCGTATCGTCGGACTTATGGATAGGCGTAATGGTATGCATAGTCCACGAGTCAGGTAATCCCTCAACCAAAGCACGGTTGAAGAGATGGGCGATCAGGTCGGAAACTACATCTGCTGCGTATATAAAGTGCTCGCCCTGTAGCCCCGTGTGGTCTGCTGAGCGGCCATGCTGTAGTCTATGAATGGCATGTCGTACCATGCCATTCATAGACTACAGCGCGAGAGAGAAGGAAAGAGAGAGAGAGAGAGAGAGAGAGAGAGAGAGAGAGAGAGAGAGAGAGAGAGAGAGAGAGAGAGAGAGAGAGAGAGAGAGAGAGAGAGAGAGAGAGAGAGAGAGAGAGAGAGAGAGAGAGAGAGAGAGAGAGAGAGAGAGAGAGAGAGAGAGAGTCATATTAACGTCTTCTAGAGGCCAAACTTGGCCTATGAGACAAAAACCATGTAAAAGTGTAGTAACCCTGTGTAGAGGATGAAATGAAATAAAAGGTATATCGCGACACAAAGATATATACAAAGCTGGAAAAGGAGGGGGAGATGTGGTTCTGACTCCGTAGATAGTGGCCATCTAATACATGGGGTACATGTGAGTAAAAGTGTGAGTAAAACACCCTAGCTACCGGTGAATGGGTGGAGGTGGGTGTAGTATGTGGTACATCAGGGGTGGTCTGAGTGCCTCTTGAAGGAAGACAACCCATGGGTTGGTGGTGCGCATATGCTGCATCATGTGGTCGTAGGCTGTCCTGATGCGTGAGATATCCTCCTAATATAGTCTTGGTCGATGATATCTTCTCATGCTTGGTCGGCGCCGTGCTCTCTGTGCTGCTGCCTGGTAGAGCGTGAGCCCTATAGATGGACCTCTCTGATGTAGCTAAGCTCGCTGAAAAAACTGGGTAATGGTCCGCTGCGTACTCACCCGTGGCTGATGTGTGGGCTGGAGTGACCGATCTCGCCTCTCGTATACTGCTGCGAGGAAGCGTCCCAAGCCTTGCTGGTCTCCCATAGTCATGCATAACCGGAGTGACTCCTCTATTTGGAACTGTGCTCGTAGGTCTACATATGCTTGGCATCTCATAACAAAATGCTCCTCACTCTCTACCTCTGTCTCGCATACTAGGCGCGCGCGCACACACACACACATACATACATATATATATATATATATATATATATATATATACATACATACATACATACATACATACATACATACATACATACATACATACATACATACATACATACATACATACATACATACATACATACATACATACATACATACACACACACACACACACACACACACACACACACACACACACACACACACACACACACACACACACACACACACACACATACATACATACATACATACATACATACACATACATACATACATACATACATATATAATATATATATATATATATATATATATATATATATATATATATATATATATATATATATATATATATATATAGAGAGAGAGAGAGAGAGAGAGAGAGAGAGAGAGAGAGAGAGAGAGAGAGAGAGAGAGAGAGAGAGAGAGAGAGAGAGAGAGAGAGAGAGAGAGAGAGAGAGAGAGAGAGAGAGAGAGAGAGAGAGAGAGAGAGAGAGAGAGAGAGAGAGAGAGAGAGAGAGAGAGAGAGAGAGAGAAAGAAAGAAAGTGTTTTTACGTCTATTAGGAGGCCGAACTCGGCCTATGAGACAAATCGATGTACATGGGTGTATCTTCTGTCTATCAGAGAAGATAAAAGTGCTGAAAAAGAAACTGGTAAAGCTGATACATATCTCCGTGAAATGCGTGTGGAGATACCCATGAAAGGGGGGGATGTATGGAGTGCGATATCTATGACAGTCTATATGCAAAGGAGTAGTACAACAAGCATGGGAATGCATCTGAAACGACTAACTAGCTCCATCCTGTGCTAGTGGGCCGGTGTAAGATGTGATACATAGGTGGAGGTGGAGTCAGGGCCATCGTGATAGCTGGAGCAGGATCAGCCATCATCTGGAATCGTCTCTCCTCCATGGCGCGATGGTGACTAGCCTGGATCTCTGCAATCTGATGTCGGTGATGTCGCGGGGCCCGATATCCTCTAGCACGGGGTCGTCTCCTAGCTGGAGCAGCCTGAGCCTGCTGAAGAGTCACCCTCTCGGTGTGTGGGCTGAGGGGAGGAGGGCTGGAGCACGTCGTGGAATAAAGAACTCAGTGAGCGGACTCTGTCTCCCTCCTGTATGGGCTGCTACAGTAGGCTGGAGTAGGGAATCTCTGTGACTCTCTATCTCTAGTAGGAATCGCCCGAGCTGTCGCTGGTCTCTAGAGTCCATGATCTCTCGGAGGGTGGGCTGCCCTGTAAATAGAGTCCCGTATCTACCTCTAATGCCATCATATGCGCTACATCTGCATACAAAGTGCTCCTCATTCTCTATCTCTACTTTGCAAACCCTGCATATCCGCTCCTCTCTGGGAATGTCTTCGGCTCTGCCCGTCTCAATCTCTAGTCTATGTGATGAGACTCTCAACTGGCCAATCGCTACCCTCGAGCTATGAGGCATGTAAGTATCCATGTAACATGGCCGCCGGATGAAACCGTCTGCTAGGATGTCTAAGAACTGGTCTTGATAGTGCAATAGTCTCGATCCCATGTGTGGTGTGTGCCATGTCTGACTAATGTAGCGCTGCCAAAGATCCTGTCTAAGCACAACATTCCTCTCATGACGAGAGAGGTGGATGTGAGCCTGTGAGGTGAGTCTCGGTCGTACTGAAAAGGCGGCAATCTGTCCATATCAAGCCCATGACTATCAAACCATACTCTAACCTGAGTGTACCAAGCTCTCTCATATCCTGACTCTGATATCTGTATAGATGCCTCAAAAGCTCTGCGTGTGAGTCTGTCTGTAGGGAGCTCCCTCATCCTCTGAATAAAGCAGATAGATAGTCTGGAATAGTGCATCTACTACCATGGGTGGTGCAGCTAGCTCTGCCCTGGTGATGTCATGTGGTACCGACTGTTTCCCGCGAAATAGTTGCGAGATCATACGTACCTTGGGCCTCTCGATCGCACTCCACTGGGTGGCTGTGAGGTCTGGGGCCCAAACTGTCGCAGCATACATCATAGCTGGTCTGACTAGTGTGTCAAATAGCCACCCCTTCGTGCGGGGTTCTTGAAAGTGTGCCTGGTGACATCTCCGCTCTAACATGGCTAAAGCTACATATCCTCGTGTGAGTCGATCGGTGGCTGCGTGTCTCATGCTGAACGGGCGAGGTAAGCTCGTGAATGTGACTCCGAGGTAGACATAGGAAGTGACCACCTCAATCTGTCCACCGCCGGCTGTGAATCCTGCTCCATTCCTCACCAAGGGGGAGGTGTGGAAGATCATGACCTTGGTCTTGCCAAGGTTTACTGTCAAGCCCTGATGTGTACAAAACTCATCGAGGGCATCCAAGTGGCGCTGTAATCCATTGGGTGACTCTGAAATCAAGGCAAGGTGGTAAGGTTCGTAAGGTTCGGTACGCATTCGGTTCGAGGGAAGAACCTTACCTCGAGGGTAAGGTTCGTAAGGTTCGTCCATTGAAAAAATATATATATATATATATATATATATATATATATATATATATATATATATATATATATATATATATATATATATATATATATATATATATATATATATATATATATATATATATATATATATATATACG
>CM035417.1:82692804-82705304 GCA_020310875.1 Ceratopteris richardii | reverse complement strand
GAGAGAGAGAGAGAGAGAGAGAGAGAGAGAGAGAGAGAGAGAGAGAGAGAGAGAGAGAGAGAGAGAGAGAGAGAGAGAGAGAGAGAGAGAGAGAGAGAGAGAGAGAGAGAGAGAGAGAGAGAGAGTTATATTAAGGTCTTCCAAAGGCCATACTTGGCCTATGAGACAAAACCATGTACAATTGTGGTAATCTCCGTGTAGAAATGAAAAAAAGGAAAATACTCGCTACACAAAATGTGTAGGCTGAAAACAACATAAGGTTGGTGTACTTAATAATGAGGGGGTAGTGCGGATAATGTAGTGGTGTGTGGAGGGAGCGTGGCTCAGACTCAGCATAATGGCCACCTAGAATAGGGGGGGCCATGTTGTTGGAGCAAAAGAGAGTATTCAGCAGATGGAGAAGCTCAAATGGAGCACCTCTTGACTCAGCAGCAAGGCAGGTGAGTGTCCAGTAGCACACGCAGGTGAGAGAGAGAGAGATCGAAAGAAGAGAGGCGAAGCTGTTTTGGTGGGTTCTCCAAAAGAGAAGTAAACCCTAACTTTAGTTTAGGTTAGTATTTATAGGACCTGTCCAAGTTCACACTGAACTTGGCCAAAAGAATAAAAATGATTTGTAATGACTATAATCAGCCTTTTAAAGGCCACAAGTGTACAACTATGAGGGGTCATTTAGCTCCCACCATCTGTATACATAGCTGATGTTGTGCTTTGGACAAGCACTTAGTAACATCTGCAAGATTCTGTGACGTATGGACCTTAACCAATGTGATAAGGCCATCCTCAAGCACTTCTCGAATGAAGTGATGCCGCACATCAATGTGCTTTGTACGTGCATGGAGCATGGCATTCTTTGCTAAACATATAGCACTTTGGCTATCACATCCAAGCATAGGTGCCTTGCTGGGCAAACCAAACTCACAGCATAAACGTGCCAGCCAAATGGTTTCCTTGGAAGCCTTAGTGGCTGAAATATATTCAGCCTCCGTAGTTGACAGAGCAACAATCTTTTGCAACCTAGAACACCATGAAATAGCACCTCTTGCAAGAGTAAATATATATCCACTTGTGGATTTACGAGTATCCACATCACCAGCCATGTCAGAGTCACAAAAGCCTTTCAGCTCCAATGGATCTTTGCCATAGCAAATACATTTATTCTTGGTCCCTTTCAAGTACCTCAAGATAGATTTGACTGCCTGCCAATGAGCTTTGCCAGGATTAGCCATAAACCTGTTAACAACTCCCACTGCATGAGCAATGTCTGGCCGAGTGGCAACCATAGCTGACATAAGTGAACCACAGGCTGATGCATATGGAACACTCTTCATGTAGTTGTTTGCATCATCATCCTTGGGACAGTCATCTTTGGAAAGCTTAACATGTGGCTGCAATGGCACTCCAAGAGGCTTAAAATCAGCCACATTAAATCTGTCCAGTACTTTATCAATGTACTTTTCTTGGGATAAATGCAAAGTATGCTGCTGCCTATCCCTTTTTATTCGCATACCAAGAATATGCTCAGCTTCCCCAAGGTCTTTCATTGAAAACTCAGAGTTCAGCTGCTGTTTAAGAGCATTTAGTGTGCCCTTTTTCTTCCCAGCCAGCAGCATATCATCTACATACAGCACAAGAATGATTGGGCTGCCATCTTCATCCTTTTTAGTGTACAAACAGTGATCTGCATGGCTTCGTTTGAACCCATGTTTGAGCATAAATGCATCAAACTTCTTAAACCATTGCCTAGGGGCTTGTTTCAGTCCATATAAGCTCCTTTTCAGCTTGCATACCAGATGCTCTTTTCCAGGAATGGCATATCCTTCTGGCTGTTTCATGTACAGCTCTTCATCTAAGTCACCATGCAAAAAGGCTGTTTTAACATCCATTTGGAATAGCTCCAAATCCAAAGCAGCTGTAATAGCAAATAGCACACGTAGAGTGGTCATTTTAACTACCGGAGAGAACACCTCTTGGAAATCAATGCCCTCCTTTTGGGCATATCCCTTAGCAACCAGCCTTGCCTTATACTTGGGTTTGCCATCAACAGTTTTGATTTTGTATACCTACTTGTTAGGAATGGCTTTCCTACCTTTGGGCAACTCAACAAGATCCAAGTATCATTTGCATGCAAGGCCTTTATTTCTTCTTGCATGGCTAACTCCCACTTCTTCTTGTGCTCACATAGCTTTGCCTCTTTATAAGTGAGAGGCTCCCCCTCATCTGATAACATAATGTAATGTATAGAGGGATCATATCTGTTCATTGGCCTCCTAGCACGTGTAGGTCTTCTTACCCAATGATCCACATTATCTGGCATTGGATCTACATCAGGAGGTATATCAACATGTCCATTGTTAATGGGCTGCTGCACATCATTTCCAGCCTTGTTTTCAGCATGAATAGGTGGCTGCATATGCCCATCAGGAGCGTCATTTTGCTGTCCAGCATCATCTGGCTCAAAAACCATTGGATCATCAATATTTTCAGTCCTTTGTGGTGCATCGTGAGGATCAAAATCAGGCCTAATAGGTGGCTGGTCATGCTGAAATTTGACCCTTTTATGGTCATCCTTTGAGGCACAATTATTTTGAAGCAACCTTGCTTCATTAAAAACAACATCCCGGCTGCGTACAACTTTCTTGAGCTGAGGTATCCAAATTCTATAGCCCATTTCACCTTCTTCACCATATCCCATGAAGAGACCTTTTATGGACTTAGCATCAAGTTTGTTTCTCAGCTCCGGCCTTACATGCACGAAAGCCTCGCAGCCAAAGACACGTAAGTGATCATATGAAGTAGGTTTGCGAGACCAAACCTCTTCAGGGATGTCACCTTTCAAGGACATGTGAGGGGATCTATTGCAAATATGTACTTGAGTGGCTCTCCCCAAAATCCATGAAATCAGCCTTTTAAAGGCCTATACACAAGTGTACAACTATGAGGGGTCATTTAGGGCCTTTACCCCAACACATATGGGAGTGAAATGTGTATATCCTAACTTCTGATGATGGGTGCACGTGGGTGGAGTATGTGGTACATTGGTGGCGGTCTAATTACCTCCTGAAAGAAGGCTTCCCATGTGGTAGTGGTGTGCCTCGGCTCCATCACGTGGTCGTGGGCTATCTTGATGCATGATATATCCTCCAAGTGTAGTCGTGGTTGTTGGCACCCAACCATAGGTGGTCAACGTCCCACTCTATGTGCTGGTCCCTGCTCGAGTGTATGTCCTATGCCTCTGGGAGGTTGGTCCGTCTGATCTGGCCCACTTTGCTGAAAGAACTTAGTAGTAGTCCGTTGGGTAGTCACCCGTGCATGATGTGTGGTCTGTAGCATCTTATTTGGTCTCCCATATGCCACTGTGAGGAAGCATTCCATCTTGCTTTGGTCTCTTGTGGCCATGCACAACTGGAGTGACTCCTCTATCTGGAACTATGCTCGTAGGTCTGAGTATGCAGAGCATTTGGCAACCAAGTGCTCCTCACTCTATCTCTGTATGGCATATTGGGCGCCACCTCTCCTCTTGAGGGACTCCTCTGGCCGGACCTCTAGAGTGCCTCTAATTGCATCGATGGTACAACAAGCTTTGCATTGATGATATCATGGGGTATCAAAGTTTTTTGCTTTGGATGAGTCTGACAATCATGAGAATCTGTGGCCTCTCCAATGCTGTCCATGCGGATACGGCTAATCCCGGTCCCCATATGGCTGCACCATACATGAGTGCTGAGGCAACCAAGTGTCGAAGAGCCATCCCTTTGTTCCGGGCTCCTCAAAATATGGTTGGTGGCACTATCTCTCCATCAAAGCTAGTGCTGCATATCCTCGTGTGATGCGATGAAGGGCTGCCGGAGGCATTGAGAAAAACCTAGAGGCATTTGTGAATGTCATTCCCAAGTAGACATATTATCCGACTAGCTCTATGGGAGGGGGGGAGAGAGAGAGAGAGAGAGAGAGAGAGAGAGAGAGAGAGAGAGAGAGAGAGAGAGAGAGAGAGAGAGAGAGAGAGAGAGAGAGAGAGAGAGAGAGAGAGAGAGAGAGAGAGAGAGAGAGAGAGAGAGAGAGAGAGAGAGAGAGAGAGAGACTTTTTAACGTCTATTAGAGGCCAAAATCGGCATATGAGACAAAATCGAGCTGGGTCCTGGGGTGGCTGTGGGTCTGAAAAAGTCTATAATATAAGTCTGGGGGGCCATGTGTATCTCCATCTTCTGTTTAGTAGTGATGCACGGCGGCGCTAGAGCTCTACTAGGAAACGACCTAGAGGGTGCTGGTCCTCCATCTCCAATGAAGCCGTGATCTCTCTGGGCCCCCTGAAGAGTTGAGGGTAGCGGTCTCTGATGTCCTCATATGCCTTTCATCTACATGTGTAGTGCTCCTCGTCCTCCACCTCCTCTCGGCATATCCTGCATAATCTCTCGTTCTTGGGGATGTGTCGCTCGCCGAACCTCAATCTCGAGCTGGTGTGATGATACTCTGAGCTGCCCAATGGCCATCTCTGCTGGTGCCATGTATGTATCCATGTATCGGGGTCTCTGAATGAAACCATCTGTTGTCAGAGTCAGGAAGTGCTCTCTGTAGTGTTGCCTCTTTGTGGGAAGAGGCTTCCGTAGTGCTATCCATGTCTCCCTGACGTGTATCTATAGTAGGTCCTGACGGATGATCCTGTTCCTCTCCAAACGAGAGAGGGAAATGTAGGGGGAAGAGAGGTCATATTGAAAAGGGGGGGAGATCGGTAATGCTCATGCCATGGTCTGCCAACCATCGGTAGGTCTGTGCATACCATACTCATGCCCTGTCTCTTCCAAATGTCTAGAGCTCTCAAATGCAAGCTTGGTGAGTCGGTTGGTGGGGAGCTCTCTAACTCTCAGAATAAAGGTCACCAACTGAAAGACGACTTCTACTAGCATCGCTGGTGTGCCAAGCTTAGCTCGTATAATGTCATGTGGAACGGAGGGCTTGCTCCGGAGCATGCATGAGATCATGGTGACCTGGGGCCTCTCAATCCATGTCGACATCGCATCCGTGATTCTTGGTGCCCATACTGCCGCTGCGTACATCAATGCGGGTGTCACTAGAGTATCAAAGAGCCACCCCTTAGTGCGGGGCTCTTGCAAATGTGCCTGAAAGCAGAATCTCTCCAATCTTGCAAGTGCTGCATAGCCTCGCGTCAATATCTATAAGAGGACCTACATCTGTACATGCTGTGATCATCCTCTTCCATTATGGTGTACGTAAAACATTAAAAGAAACATTGCACTCAACAAGAGTGCGTGCAATCTCCACCTCTGCTATCCTTTTTCTCTCCTTCACCCAAACCTCTGAATAAACACGTCCACGTAAAGTGGACTGACTATGAGTATGCATGGAGGAAGGAGGTGGCATAGTGGAAGTAGTACCATGATGTGAATCTGATGCACAAGAAGATTGGGAAGCATCTTCCATGTGAGAACGTTTTCTTGTCTGACTACTCCCTACATCACTATGATCCTGAAGAAGTGCATCATCATCATCTTCTCTTTTTTCTCTTTGGGGGAGAACTTTACCTTTAAACATATGCTCCTGCTCAGCAATAACAGCATCTGCAATATCACTAGGAATTGAAGTACATGCTCCTATGCCATTGCCACCCATACCTGAAACATGGCAAATGACTCGTGTAAACGTACTACTGAAACTACTCTTACAATACTTGCATTGCCAATATTTTGTTCCACCTCCACTAGATGAGGTTGGAGTGGGCTGTGGTGATAGTATTGTGTGTGCCTTCCAATATGGATGGGTCTTCTTCGGCATGATGATAGACCTAAGCTCAAATTTCAAAAAACAAAGATTAATAAAACATGTTCAATGCATAGCATGATGCAATGTGTAGCGTGCACATGTGTGTATGATGCAATGTTCAATGCATAGTATGATGCAATGTGAAATTTGAATGCATGTCACATGATGCAATGTGCACATGTGTGTATGATGCAATGTGAAATTTGAATGCATGATGCAATGTGTAGTGTGCACATGTGTGTATGATGCAATGTGAAATTTGAATGCATGATGCAATGTGCACACTGCACATGTGTGTATGATGCAATGTTCAATGCATGATGCAATGTTCAATACATAGTATATGTATGTATGTGTGTATGTACTATGATGCAATGTTCAATGCACATTGCATAGTATGATGCAATGTGAAATTTGAATTATTCGGTGTCATATACTATTATGTACTCCTTTCAAGTTACACTCAAGTCACCATTGTTTTCAGTAGTTTTCAGATAGTTATTCCTAATCAAATATAATATCTACTTATCTTTGAACATGTCCTTGACATCTAAGCACCTTAAAACGTATATGATTGGTGGGTTTATATGAATAATGATATCTCATTATTTTGTATATCATATTGTTTTCTCCTTAATTCAGACGTTTCTCCTCCATTGGGTATCAATCTTTGAAACGGAACAAACTAGTACATACTACAGATTGCTACATTACAGCTGCATTCTGAATAATTAGCATGAGGATATGACTTGTTTGACGTGTTTGGGGTACTAGAACCTTAACTCCTTCAAAGAGGCAATCCTTAATATATTTCATCTTTGATCTGTTGAACTCTATCTCCGAATATGACTCTAACTCGTCTTCAAATGGCTTATGTAATTCATCAGTACATAATAGTAAGTCAAATGGCTTATGTAATGCATCAGTACATATACTCATTTCAAAGGAATCAGTACATTTGGGTCGTTTTGCACAAAATCCTATGACAAAAGCAATGATGCAATCAGCAGTGTCCACGGGGCAATGTTATGATGCATGGCCCTGAGTGCTGACAATGTGTGCATGCTAGTACAAACCTGCACCTCTGGACTCTCAGCTCTGTGAGCTCGCCATGCAGGAGGTGAAGGCAATGATCAATCTCAAAGTTCGAACTTTGAACCGGTTCATGCACACGTTCCAAAAAAACGACCTAGTCGTTCTAAAAGAGCCGAAAAAAAAAACACGAACCATTCACGTATGGAACGACTCGAACGTACCGAGCGACTGGTTCGAGTCGCGTTTCCTGACGGATGATCCTATTCCTCTCCTGGTGGGAGAGCGAGTAGGTGGGGGCATGGGAGTCCCAACGTACTCGTGGTAGTCTCGCTATGTCAAGTCCATGGTGGGCCAGCTAATCTCGTGTCTGTGCATACCATGAGGTGTCCCCCGCCAATGCAATGCCGCCTGATGCGTGGAAAGCTCTATAAGTGATGCACTCTCTATCCATGCCCTGGATCCTGAGTAATAAGCATACTCTCTGGAAGAGTGCCTCTACTAGCATCGGTGGTGCAACAAGCTCTTCCCTTACCATATCATGGGGTACTGAGGGTTTGCTGCGGATATGTCTCGAGAACCTTTGGTCTCTCCACCGCTGTCCATGCTGATGTTGATAACCCTGGCAGCTGGCCCCCATATGGCTTCTCCATACATAAGTGCGGGGATGACCAAAGTGTTGAAGAGCCACCCCTTGGTGTGGGACTCCTGAAAGTAGGCCTGGTGGCACAGTCTCTCCATCAAAGCTAATGCTGCAATCCTCGTGTGGTGAGATCTCAAGCTGCCTCAGACATGGAGAACCGGAGGTTGCTGTGAACGTCATGCCCAGATATACATATGAGTTGAATACCTCGATGGATCGGCCTGCTGCTGTGAACGAACTCTGCCTCCTCACCTGTGTTGATGTATGGAAGATCAGAACCTTGGTTTTACCAAGATTCACTGATAGCCCTCTATGTGTGCAGAAGTCGTCTAGACCATGTAAATGATGCTGAAGACCCTCTGCAGATTCTGAAACCAAGACAATATCATCAGCCTATAAAAGAATATGGACCATGGTCCCTCGTACCTCAATGCCATCCCCTCCCTGCTGCTGTATGAAGTCCACTATCTCATCAATGTATAGCCCAAAAAGTGTGGGTTTGGGGGGGTGGGAGCGGGGGAGGGAGGGAGGAGGGGAGGGGAGGGGGGGGGGAAGGGATGGAGGGGGGCCCGGGGGGGAGGGGAGGGAGGGGGGAGGGAGGGAGGGGGGGGGGGGGGGGGGGAAGGTGGGGGGGGGGGGGAGAAGGGGGGGAGGGAGGGAGGGAGGGAGGGAGGGAGGGAGGGAGGGAGGGAGAGAGAGAGATAGGCCAAAAATGGAAAGGAGTGAGGCTAAATGGATAGGGAGGCCTATATTTGTCCAAGCATATGCAGGTAGGATGTATGGGTTAGTATATTTGGATAGATTTTCCATGCTGAATGTCATAATCTGAGCCTTGAATGTCCACCTTATGGCATATGATATATTTGAAGTTTGAACCGAAGCACACATGGTCATCTGCATACATTTTGATTCTCAGCTTGTGTTAGGGAGAGCCTTAGCTCTTTGGGCATGTCTGTAGCAGTCACTCTGTCTCTAAAGAAGGCGTGTAAGGTATCATAGATCTCTCCATAGTGAGAGAGTATGCAAGAGTATGCCATTTTTGTCTCTACAACATGCGAAGGTACCTTGCCACGCTCTTGAAATTAGAGGTGTTCATCGAAGGGATTAGTGTGAGAGGTGTAGTAGTGATACCTCTTTATCTCTATTTGATCTCTGTATTGCTGGCCATCTAAAAGGATAATGCTCTTCACATTCGACCTCAACTGCATTAAGGAGATGGGAGGAGAAAGAGAGGGCTGTTGCAAGCATACAACCACATACAGGAGCACACAAGGATGGAAGTAAAACATAACAAGAGATCCTATATATAAAGGAGCGTAGTTGTTAGCAACGTTTTAGCAACGTCGAAGGCAACGTGTTGCTAATGTGGTGGCAACATAGCAACGTTTGGGCCTAGACGACGTTAAAACGTTGCGAACGTGATAATTTTCTTTTTGGGTTTTTTGTTCATATTTTGGTAGTCTAGGCATCCTATAGCTAAGATATGATGAAATGCATGCTTTTAAACATATAAATAAATATACACACATATATATAATGAACTAAAAGTAGATATGCGACATGTAATATGTATACTACACATGCATACATATATTCATACATATTTCATATGTAGATGCATACATACATGCATGCATACATACATGGTTGCATGCATGCATACATACATACATACATACATACATGCTTGCATGCATGCACATTGCATACATACATACATAGTACATACATACATAGTACATACATACATACAAGTAGATACATACATACTTGCATATTACATACATACACATGAACATTTGTATATATATGTACTAACATACCTATATAGTATAGTATAGGATAGACATGGACATTATAGTATAGATTATTGAGTCTAGATTAGTCCCTACACAATTCAATATTCACGAATGATGTCTGTGCTAAGTAGTGAGATCAATCATCATAGAAGGCTACCCTTGGCTTTCAAAGGCCAAGGCCATGCATGAAACTTTACTCCAAGGTCTATAATTGCATTAGGAGATCCAGAATATGGGAAATCCAAAATATTTGGCTAGCTCAAGGTGATAAGACCCATAAAGAAAATCATACATAAATAAATGTCTACACTTTTATAGCTTTTTATGTCTTCCTCATTGTCCATGTTTTTTTATTGCATTTATCATACATTTTGCACAAAATTTTAAATAGTTTCTCATCCCTCCTAAGGAAAATATGGTTTTGGATTACCAAAAAAATATGCATGCAAAGCAATGCGTTGCGAACGTAGCAACGTTGCGGTTGTGAAGTTGCAAACCGTTCGCGTTGCGATGCAACTATGTAAAGGAGATAAGAGAAACTCTAAAGGAGAAGGCAGAGTATGTCTGTGTCTGCACATGCATATTCACATTCATGATGCAGCCATGTATTTAGGTGACCATTTATCTTTCATACTCTTGTCTCAATCATTGGTATTGAAGCTTGTCAGCTTGAGTTGAGAAATTACATAGGTGTTTCCTTGTGCTTAGATTGCTCATTTCTGCATTGTAATGTTTTTAATCTACAATAACAACAAAAACAAGAAAACAATGACAAGATTGATGTTGTTGTCATCATGGCAGGACAAGTAATAGTAATGATAATCGCAACAACAACAATAACAAGATGCATTGTCATTATTAGTATCAGTTTACTGCCTTTTACCCTTTTTGTCAGTAAAGTACTCATATATCTGTTTGGGCTTTTGGTTACTTCAGCATGAAAAGCCACTTGAAGATGTTCTTTTTTTCCCAGCTGGTGGGCTTATAGCTACAGCAGGTATGACTTTATGAAGCATGTTAACGTGCACTATCATGTGTTTGCGTCTCTTGATTTGAAGAATAGTTGTTTTTTATGTCCTCAGGTGGTAATGTTGTGAACATCTGGGATATACTTGGGGGTGGAAGATTGTTGCATTCTCTCAGCAGCCATCAAAAGACAGTAACATGCTTGTGCATTACACCACCTATGAAAGCACATCCTGCTGAAAATGTTGATGCTGAGCGGCTTTTAACAGGGTCCCTAGATGGTCATATCAGGGTTTTTGATATCAGTGACTTTAAGGTATTTGGATGCTTGTTTACGCTAGGAGTCATTATGTGTTTTATTTATATTAAAGCATGTTATGGTTGGTACTTATTGCACATTTGCAGATGTATGGGTTCAGTTAATGTTGTTAAACGTCTGTTTGATTTCAGAAACGGATGAAAGTTTCTACCAATACATGAATTTTAAAGTTGGAATAGATGTAGCTTTTAAGGTTTCTGCAGTAATTAGGAGTGGGAGTATGCATTAAATATATGGAATTTATGAAGCAAGTAACATACTCAAATTTGAGAACTAGTATGGCATATTTGCAGTGAAGAAATTGCGTTGAGTAGAAAATTCAATAATTTAACAAGCAGACTTTATTCAAAATTTCTCTTTATTCTCATCAGTTTATACTGATGATAGCAGGCTAGTTAGTACTGCGATGGCACATCAATCTGATTTATCCTTTGAAATCTTTGCCTTTTGATTTTCTCAAGCCAAGTTTTTCGATGATATTTACTTCTTTAATGAAAGTAGTTTAGGGTACTTCAAGGCCAAGTTTGATTGGTTTTTGACAGGTTGTGCATGCATCAAAATATGACGCTCCTATATTATCGATGGACCTTTCAAGAGCAATGTCAACTATGGTTGTTGGGGCATCAGATGGGAAGCTTTTCATTCGTCAGAAGAAAAAGGCTGCCATATCTGAAGAAGATGACAGAAAAGATCCTCATAGTGTTATATATGAGCCACCCAAACTAGAAACTGTGTTACGACCTAGCAACTATCGATATTTCTTACGAGGACGTAATGAAAAGGCCAGGGTAGGAGGCTATGGCTTTATTTTGTTTTCAAATAAGGAAATACAGATACATATTTTCTTGAATTCAATTGGCTGATGTGGTTGCTGACAGGATGGAGATTTTTATGTTTCTCAACAACAGAGAGTTAAGCTTTCAGAATATGATAGATATCTTCGCAAATTTCAATACAAAGATGCACTTCAGTCATCACTGAAGACTGCTGACCCGACAGTAAGTTACCTGCAGTTATGTTTATTATCTACAGGACTAACTGAGTATTAATCCTTTATTATGAATGATACAGTGAACACAAGTATCATTCCCTTTTTCAATTGGAACAGCTTTGCTGTCATCTTGAAACCTTTTCTTCCTCTCTTTTGGTTAGATTATCCTTGCTGTAATGGAAGAGCTCATCCGACGCCAAGGGTTGATCTCGGCAGTGACTAATCTAGATAGCTCTTCATTGGAGCTATTGCTACAATTTCTGCGAAGGTATTTGTTGGGTTGAAAAGTAGTGGCCTACATTGTTGGAATATTTGACAAGCAGTTATGAATTCTTTGAAACTATGTGCATATAAATTATGTAGAGCTAAAGACATGTATGAAGTTTTATGTATTGTTTATGGAGAGTTTTCTTGCTAGAGAAACTTTATATATGAGTTGTCTTTGATACTTGTGGCAATCAATATTTAACTTCGAACAGGTATTTAACACTGCCGAAATATTCAAGGATTTTGGTTCCTTTTGCTCATAAAGTGATTGATAAATGTGCCGGTGATTTTAGTCTTTCTCCATCAATTGTGCATCAGGTATGTCATTTGTACTTAAATTTTATCTCTGCATCAGCTCTAGCAAGATGCTTGATGGGTTATGTTGTGCGGTAAATGGTGTTCCTTATTATTGACTTGGTTCTATCTGTTAACAGTTTCTAGCTTCAGAATTAGATGTTTATGCTTTCATGAACGGTCTGTTGTGTATTCTTGCTGGATGTTCTGTGGACTTCTGTCCACAATCCCTGGGCCAGGAAGCTTTTTATCTTAATCATGAGTTTTTTTATCAAGCTCTTTTAGACCTGTTAATAGGATGTTATTCTAAAGCCAGGACAAACGAATTTGTCAATACCAGCTATATTAGTGTCCTACAGTATGTATGTAGTGCTTGAAGCCATTTACATCCAAAGTGAGTAGTTCCTTTATGAT
>CM035417.1:82675304-82685304 GCA_020310875.1 Ceratopteris richardii | reverse complement strand
TTTCCTTCATGCCAAGAATATAGTTGAATCTTTGAAGCTTTGGTCCATCCAAGGATTTGGAGAAGATATTTGCAACTTGATCCTTTGTTCCAACAATAGAAACTTGCACTTCATTGTTCATGGCCTTCTCTCGAACATAATGATAGTGAACCTCTATATGCTTTGTTCTAGCTTGAAAAATAGGATTTGAGGTCATATGAATGCTGCTCAAGTTATCCCCATATATTAGTGGTGCATCAACTTGCACATTCAAGTCATGAAACAACTTTTTAAACCACATAACCTTAGTAGTAGCCAATGCTAAACCTCTATACTCAGCCTCTGTAGAAGATAAAGCAACTGTAGGCTGTTTCTTTGAACTCCATGTTAATGTCTTATTTTTTGGTATTACCACATATCCACTTGTGGATCTTCTGTCATCTTTGCTTCCAGCCCAATCTGCATCACTAAAGAATTTAAGAGTTAGATCAGCATCATGACTATAAAATAATCCTTCGTTCATGGTACCTTTCAAATACCTAAGCACTCTTTTCGCTGCATGCATATGAGGTACTCTAGGTTCATGCATAAACTGTGACAATACTCCCACTGCATAACATATATCAGGTCTAGTTTTTGTTGCATAAATCAAAGATCTTACCATGGATCTATATACATTCATATCATGCAACTCATCACCTTCCTTTGCACTCAACTTTACATTACATTCCATTGGAGTAGAAACAAATTTACATTCCTGCATACCAAACCTTTTCAGCATATCACATATATACTTTCTTTGTATCAACCACATACCTTCATCACTATACACAATTTCAATCCCAAGAAAGTATCTGAGCAAACCAAGATCTGAAATTTTAAATTCCTTTCCCAAATTACCTTTTATCTCATCAATTGCTTTTGCATCATTCCTTGTAATCAACAAGTCATCCACATAAATGCATACATAGACACACATGCCATCTACATGTTTTACATAAAGTGAAGGATCAGCATGACTTGCTGTGTATCCTTGCAGCATAAGATACTTACCAACCTTGCATTCCACGCCCTTGGTGCCTGCTTAAGACCATACAATGCCTTCTTTAACCCGCATACATGATTAGGACATTTTGCATCCACATAACCATCTGGTTGTGACATATACACTTCTTCATTTAACTCACCATTAAGAAAGGCATTCTTTATATCGAGTTGATATATATTCCATCTTTTACTTGCAGCTAAAGCCAACAAAGTTCTCACCGTTGCCATATTTGCTACTGGACTAAATGTTTCTTCATAGTCCACACCTTGAGTTTGATTATATCCTTTTGCTACAAGTCTAGCCTTATATCTAGACACACTACCATCACTATTTCTTTTAATCTTAAAAACCCACTTGCAACCAATTACCTTTTGCTTTGGTGTACTTGGAACTAAATTCCAAGTCTTGTTATCCTATAGTGCTTTCATTTCTTCTCTCATTGCTTTCTCCCACTTTTCATCTCCTTTGGCCTCATCATAACATGTGGGTTCATTTTCCTGCTCAACTTTTGTCATAAAAGCATAATGAGTATTCATGAAAGATTCATAAGTATACCTTTGAGGTTGCTTACTTACTCTTGAAGTTCTTCTTACCTCCAATGTAGATGCTCTTCCTTTCTTATTAGGAACCTTTGATGATTCTCCATACTCACATACATCACTAATTTCCTCTCCTTCATCATTAACTTCAACAAGTTTGAGTTTACCTTTACTTTTAACACTTGGAGGTGACTCTTGCCTTAATCTTCCATTGAAAGGTGATCCTCTTTCTTCATCTAAACCACTCCTTTCATCATTGAAACTTCCTGATGGCTGAACTATGCATTCATCTCCTTCAACCACACCTTCTTCATTTTCATCCATGACCTGCAATCAATTCTTATCTGCATACCATGAAAGTGATTCATCAAAGTTTACATCTCTTGACACAACAACCTTATTGGTATGAGGATTATAGCATCTATATCCTCTTTGAGTATCTGCATAACCAATAAATATATATTTTTCTGATTTCGCATCAAGTTTAGATCTCACCTCACTAGGTACATGTACATAACATACACAACCAAATACTTTCAAATGACTTACACTTGGTTTCCTTCCATGCCATACTTCATATGGTGTCAAATGATGAACTCCAGCAGTCGGAACTCTATTCATAATGTAAACACTTGTGCTAACAGCTTCAGCCCAAAAATAATTAGGCAAACACATATCATTAAGCATGCTTCTAGATGCTTCTGCTATGATTTTGTTTCTTCTTTCTGCGACTCCATTTTGTTGTGGAGTATACCTGCATGTAACTTCTCTTTTGATACCTTCATCATGCAAAAAATCAGTAAAAGCTAGAGAGAAATACTCTCCCCCTCCATCGGATCTTAGCTTCTTAATATACCTTCTTGTTTGCGTTTCGACATATGATTTGAACTTCTTGAAACAATCAAAGACCTCACTCTTATGTTTAATAAAATACACAAATGTCATTCTACTATGATCGTCAATGAATGATACATAGTACTTATTACCAACCAAGGATGCCTCTTTAGTAGGTCCCCACACATCTGTGTGTATGAGATCTGTGTGTATGAGATCCTCAATGAAGCAACCTGCATGATTAAATCTCACTTGTAGACCTTTTTCTACCATTTGACCAACCGACATCAAATTCTTAGTGATCGTTGGCACATAAAGTACATCCTTCAAGCAATTTGTCTTGCTCTTATCCTGCATAACAACATCTCCAACCTGCATAATCTTATGTGTTGTATCATCTCTTGTTTCAACATGACCTTTACATGACGGATTATGCATATAAGAAAACCATGAAGCATCATGAGACATGTGATTAGAACAACCACTATCTACATACCATACATCGCTATTGCAATTCATCTTAGTTTCTACATTCATCATAAGAAGAGAATCATAATCATCACTTTTACCTTCAACTGCATAATTTCCTTGTTGTTTACCTCTTCTTGAATAGCCTCCTCTTCGATTACCACCTTGATTATTTTCATTTTGATAACAATCTTTGGCATAGTGTCCATACCTTCTACATATATAGCAATTGTTCTTATTATCTTCACTCCTTTGTCTTTGGTTGTAGTTGTAGTAGCCTCTCGTACCTGTAGCGCTTGATCTTCCTCTTCCTCTTGTGTTGAAGAAGCCACTTGAAGTCCTTTGATCATCGCTCCTTCTTCCTCAACCTCTATTTGAACCTCTTCCACCTCTGTTTCCACCTCTTGATGATCCTACATAAAGAGCTTGTCCTTGAGATCCTTTTTGATTTGAAGTAGAACCATTTAGATTCATCTCCTCCGTGACCATGAGGGCAATAAGTTGATCAAAATCTGGTAATTCTCCTCTGACATAAACTGAAGTAATGAAGGGTTTCCATCTCTCATCATCTTTGAGTCCGTTGAGAGTATGTGCAACCAAGTCCTCGTCCTCCACATGAGCTTGAACTAATCCTAGTTGATCTGCAATCTCTTTAACTTTCAATATGTAATCATTGACCGATGTCCTTGTATCTTTCTTTATGTTATTCAACTCATTTTTGAGTTGAATCTTCCTTGCTCTTGTACCTGTAGCATACAACCTTTCCAATGCAAGCCAAACATCTCTACTTGTGTCTAGATCTTGTATGTGTCCTACCATTGAATCTTGAATATTTTGTGATAAAATGAATATAACCCTTTTGTCTCTCTCATTCCAAAGTCTAAACTCCCTCAATTGTTGCTGATTTGGGTCCTCTGGTAATGTGGGTTTGATATCTGTGCCGTCAATCAAACCATACAAGCCTCTACCTTGCAAGTATGCTGTGATTCTAAACTTCCATGCCTGATAATTGGTCTTATCAAGCTTCTCTATTTGTGCATGTTGGTCTCCCATAATACAAATGCTAAGCTTCCTCCTTTAAGCCTCCTTTCCAATGTGTGTGATGAGAAGAAATATAATATTTACCTTGTAAATGAGGTATGTGCACCTTTCTTTGCTTGGATGTTGCTTCAGATGCCTCCTTGCAATCTTCTTCTACCTTTGTGTAGTGTTGATGATGAACTGCTTCTTTGATAGCTTCAAATTCTTGGTCAAGGTATGATAACCTTCTCCAAGCCTCCAAGTACTTGCTTTGATACTAATGTTGGATTTTATTGATCTCCAAAGTACTGCTAGAAGTAGGTGAAACCCAACAGGACCTAGTTGACTTTTTCACAAACTTGTATGCATAGACCAATTTTCTTGCAGAGCAAATTGCTCTTTACTCACTTAGAATTTTCCAAAACTGTTTCACACACATAAACTAGACTCTAAGAGCTTTCCCACAAGATATAGAACACCTCAAATGGATAAATACACAATGAGCTATGACCTCTGCAATATGCAGCTTTAATGGAGACCTTGAAACAGAGATGAACCTGAGGGCACACATCACTTGCAGAGACTACTGCTCTTAACTCACAACTCCAATGACTTTGAAACTTTCTAGAATACAAGTAGACTTAAAGAGCTTTCTAACAAGCCAAAGAACACATGATTTGGATACATACATAAGGAGATATGACCTCTGCAAGTTTGAGGTTTAATGGAGACCTTCAGTAGGGATAAAAAATAGAGAACACACACTACTTGCAGAGAGTATTGCTCTCAGCTCACAAATCCAATGATTATGAAAATTTACAGGAAGAAAGTAGACAGTAAGAGCTTTCCAATGGGCTATCAAACATGTAATTTGGATATATAATGAGGGAGATACAAGCTCTGCAATCTCTGCATACAAAACTACAATAGTGAAGAGATACACATATGACTCTATTGGACATCCCACAAGATCACGACTTTTCTCCCCTTTTTATAGCATGGGAAACTAATCTAAAACCTTCCTAATACATCTAAATTCGTGTTAGACACTTGGATGGAGGTATTACATGACTCAAGTGCTCAAATAAGCAAAGTATTGATGGACTTTGAGAACTAGCCACATCGACCTTCCACTAGGACACCACTGAAGCTCCTTTGTGACTCACTAATTTGACTCACCATGTTCTAGAACTCACGTGGTATTTTTGCTACATTTTATGAATAATATGAGTCTTCTTGAAGTATTTGAAGACTTCCCAAAGGTATTTACATAATTTGAAACTTGTACCCTACATAAAACAAATGTTCGCAACACCTCTCACTAGTGTCCATTCTCTTGCATGATGTCTATCTAAGAAGCTATTTCCATCTCATTGATCTCGTAATGTTGTCCCTTATTTGTATGCATTATCAACTTGCTTTCGTTCCCTTTCAAATCATTGTCGACACTGGGCCCTAGTTCATACACTAAGTGTGACAACATCATATGACAAACAAATCACCTTCTAAACGAAGCCCCAAAGAGAGAGAAGGGGCAAAGTGTCAGAGCAAGAATCCATGGCTACAATGTGATCGGATACACCTAAAGAGAGAGAAAGCGAACTCTCTATAGAGATAAGCACCACTCATCACCTGTGTTTGCTGTCTCTGTGTTCTACACCAAAGGCCTTGCGCCATCTCCATTGTCATAGAAGGCACACTCCAATGTATATCCTTTGGGAGGGAGAGAGAGAGAGAGAGAGAGAGAGAGAGAGAGAGAGAGAGAGAGAGAGAGAGAGAGAGAGAGAGAGAGAGAGAGAGAGAGAGAGAGAGAGAGAGAGAGAGAGAGAGAGAGAGAGAGAGAGAGAGAGAGAGAGAGAGAGAGAGAGAGAGAGAGAGAGAGAGAGAGAGAGAGAGAGAGAGGGAGGGAGGGAGGGAGGGAGGGAGGGAGGGAGGGAGGGAGGGAGGGAGGGAGGGGGGGGGAGAGAGAGAGAATGTATGTCTCAGATAGAGCCATAATCCACTCGGATAATCGTACAATCATTCAGTCATTGACAGTAATAAAAGCTTTTCTGGCCACATATATGAGTGCATTGCATTAGATCATATTCTACAGATTTTTTTCTACATCATCTATGATATCACCAACGTTCCTATTCTATTCATTTTAATATTCTCGCCATTATTATCTCCAATTTGGGATTCACTCATAAAGATACTTTGTCAAATTTAGTTTTCTGGTCTACACATTTATACAACATTAGCTATTTTCACCGTTATTGGATGCTTCATCAAATAGAATGGTGTTTCCAATGATGGTATACATTTATTTCTCTCCATAGCGTGCTCATCACACAAGCACATAAAGGAAAGGGCTTAGGATTTCAGGTCCTAACATTCTATATTGCATTAGTCCTATGTACCTACGAGACTAGTAGCATAACACATTCTTGTGGTAGTCCTAACACTATCTCTCATCTCTCTTGGCATTAGCCTTTAATTATTAGAACTCTTTGCACTGAAGGACCAAAAAACTTTAAGAGGTTTATTTTTGTATTTTTCAAGTGTTCATTGGTATATTGTAAGACCATTTATAATTCCCACGAGCTTTAACCCTCTCCCTCAAGGTAATTGCTGTAACTTCCCAAGTGTAAGTGACCATATCTTGGTGCTCAATTTGAAACTGTTCACCAGGGTTACCTTGTATTTGTTCTAGGGTATCAACCTTGTTCTCCGGATACATCATTTCACACTAAGTGCCCAGCTTTGTACAACAAGCAATATAAGAAAGAGGAGTATTGTGTAGTGTGCATTGGGAGGCTATTGTAATCCCCCAAGTGTGACTTTGTTTGTATGCAATGGCCTATTGTAAGACCCTCTCTCCAAGATGTCTCTGTCATCATCAAGTGTAGAGCTATTCTAAGCCCTCCCTCTACGCCATCGTAATTTTTGTGTAAATTTTGACTTCAATTTTGCAATTGTGGTATCTTATTCTAAATAGAGTCCATATCAATGATTGCGAATGTAACATCATCGAGTCAATGGTACTTATCCTCATGCACACAAATCTTTATGTTGAAAGATGGACTCAATGACATAAAAAATCTCTAGAAGGACACCATTAAGGCTTACATTTATACAAACCTCTTATACAAAGTAATTGAAGGAATCGAGCGAGAGCCCGACAAAGAAAGTGATCTAGGAGCTTAGAATATGTGGAACATCAAAGATAAGCGCACTTTAGGTCACTTCTACCTTGCGATGAGTTGATCAAGGGTTATATTACTTCTTTTAAAACATCCAATGAAGCTTGAAGGATCAATCAAGACTTTTATGAAGATAAAACTCCCTAAAAAATTTACATCATAGAGGTCTAATTTCACAACCTATCCATTAGGCCCCAGGATCCTATTTCTAAAGTTATAGCCACATTTGAAGATTATCAATGTAAACTAGCATTATCTAGCCACCAAGTTTCAAGCGAGAACATGACCATTTGCTTGCTTAGTAAGCTTCCTAGATCCTACGAGACATTTGTAACCACTCTTTATAATCGTTGACCAAGTATGAACTTGGAAAGAAGTTTGAGGACTTTTTCTTCTCCACGACTCATGAGCAAAGTTTGCCTCCTCACAAGAAGCTTTGATGAAGGCTAAGGGAGCCTTCAAGTAAGCAAAACATGCTAGTTATAATACTAGCAACTCAGCTAAACAAGGTTCCAATACTTCATCAAAGGACTTTAGTTGTAATTACTATGGCAAAAGGGGGCACCTTAAAAATTTTGCTAATAAAAAAAAAACTCCAAGCTCTCTAGCTCAAGGAACCAATCAAAACCCTCCAAGCATAGGTCTCACTCTTCTAGTGAAGACTTGTTTATTTCAACAAAAGCTAATGACCTAGTTACTTCGAGTTCATCTCAAGAGTGGATCTTTGACATTGGAGCCACCTCTCACATGTTCAAATATCGGGTATTCTTTCAAGAGATTGAGGACCATAATGGCAAAGTTTACCTAGGCAACAACAAGAGTCTACCCATTAAAGGGAAAGGAAAAGTACAAATCACCAATGATCGAGGGGAGTGTCAATCATTCTCCAATGTATTATTTGTTGCTAACTTGTGCATGAATTTAGTATCAGTTAAGGCCATCATTGTCCACGATGAACAAGTGTTATTTGATAACACTTTTGTAAAGGTGATCAACCCTAAAACTAAAGATGATATCGCACAAGACATCAGCACACAAGGCTTAGAAGAAAAAGGGCTATACAAATTATGCTTCTTTCAATTTAAGGAGTCGCTTTTCAGCCTCTGGCATCAAAGGTATGGCAACACCTCATATTTACCGAAGATTTCCGCATCACAGATAGTTAAAGGATTGCCCAAGATCGGACAAGTCAATGATGTCTGCTAAGTTTGCACCCAAGATAAGCAACATTGAGCTCTCGTTCCCAAGGAGGCTTCCACATGAGCCATGAACCCTTTAGCCCTAGTCCACATGGATCTCTATGGACCTATGAATACTCCTTTCTTTAGTGGATCAATCTACTCTTTTTTCTAGTAGATTACTACTGAATATACATTTGGGTATATTTTTTGAAGTCAAAAGAAGATACCTTTTCTAAGTTTCAAGAATGGATAACTCAAGTAGAGAATGAAGCATCCAAGTTAGTCAAGATTATTTGATCAGATGGAGGTGGTGAGTTTATTAATCACGACTTTGACAATTTCTTAGAGCAAAAAGAAATAAAGAGACAAGTCACTTAACCTCATACTCCATTCCAGCATGGAGTAGCTAAGAGAAGGATATGAAGTGTAATGAAAATGGTGCGTATCATGCTTCACAACAAAGAATTACCCTTCAAGTTTTGGGCAGAAGCATTAGACACTGCAGTGCACATACTCAATCGAGGCTTCACTAGTGCATTGAACAACAAAACACCCTTTGAAGCCTACTATGGAAGAAAGATCAATGTCAATTACTTTAAAATATTTGGAAGTGAAGCATTTGTCCATGTGCCGAAAGAAGATTGAAGCAAGTTACAATCCAAGTCCAAGAAGCACATCTTCATTGGATATAGTGAATAATCTAAAGCTTATGGATTATATGATATTTAGAACCACTCCACCACAATATCAAAAGATGTAATATTTAATGAAGCTTCAATATACTTAACGAAAGATCCAAGTACAAGCTTTAGTCTAACTATCTACACTTTAGAGGGGGATAACCTTTTCCAAACACAACTCAGAGGCAAGTACTTCAAATTCAGATTATGTTGTTATAATCTGAGTGTGTGAAGTGAATGAGCAACGAAGAGAACCTAATTCTCACAAAAGAGTCCAATAAAGTTGAAATTCAGCAAACCCTAATTCTCAAATTAGGGTAGAGAAACCCTAAAAACAGAATATAAGGCTAATTTACAAAAGATAGTTGCCATCACCTTGTAGAAGAACTCTTGCTCTAAGAGAATAGCCTGTCCTTCACCAAAACTGCACCTCCAAAGCTTCAAAACTCCAAGAGCTTACTCGTGTTATCTTCTTCTACCAAATAGTATCGAAGTATAGACTTTATATAGGTTTGGTACCCCAACATAAAGCAAGCGACCAATTTTAACAAAAATATCCTTTTTAGCCTCAAAAAATAGTGATCGCAGTTTTTCCATGCTTTTTGCTTAAAATTAATGGTGACTTTTAATTTGGCTTTATTTTAAAAGTAGATCCCTAAAGTTTCTTGCTTTTGGACCAAAATAACTTATGAACTAGCTTTTTTAAAGTTTGGACTTCACAGTCTGCTTTTCCTCCATTTTGGGCTGAATTAGGGTTTAGATTATCTCCCTGTTCTGACCTCTGATGAAGAAATGAAGCATACCACTAGATAGCTCTCACCAAGCTCTATCTATCTAGCCTAAAAAGTTTTACCCAAGCTGTACAAAAAATGGTAAGTCCAAAATGTAGAATTGTTGGAATGTGGATCATATGTACATTGACTTCCAACAAGATGCACTCATGCAGATACAAAAGAACTAGTTGTACATGTTGAGAAAAAGGATCGAGGAAAACTAGTTGTAAAGGCAAAGAAAGCTTTTTTTTATTGAATATCTTGTTGAGAGAAAAGGATACATGTTTTATGTT